>PVKE010008657.1:0-47059 GCA_004027555.1 Craseonycteris thonglongyai
GAACCATATGCTGAACTGGGAGCTCCCCCAGTTCAGTTCTCTCTCTGTCTCTGTCTCTGTATCTCTCTCCCTGTCAAAAATAAATTAAAAAAAAAATATATATATATATTAAAAAAAGATTTATATTATGTTAATTGTAAGGCGTGCTTTATAGATTTTATTTTTGTGTTTATGGTTTGCTTGTTTTCTTTTATAAGTAGTAACAACATTTGAGTTGTTCTACTTTCCAAAGTATACTTTATTTACAGATATCTATAAATATTGCTGATACTTAATAATAAAAAATACCCTTAATGTTCTTTGCATCAAACTTTGTATTTACCACAGAATAATATATTATCATTATCTATGAAAGAAGTCATGGGTCACTTAATTTTTTAAATATATTTAAGTAAACTGGTAAGGATAAAAATCAATTTTTTAGGGTGAAATATTTAATGAATTTCTGAATTTAAAAATTCTAAATAAAACACCTTGGAGGGAAGTACAGCAATTGCCTTTACCTTAGCTTCTGAATAAGTTATAAAAATTTATGAACTTCATAAAAAATAATTTAAAACAGGACCAAAGTAACCTCTTTAGTTTGTCAATATATTTAAAAGTGGCAAGAATATCAGTAATCATACTACTCAGTGATACTTGTATTTGAAAAAATATATGGATATACTTTATTATTTTTAAATTCAGACCTTCCAAAGTAGTGATAACAGAAGAAGGTAAACAGATGACAATATTTCCTGGAATATTTTTAATAAAGTATAAAGTTAATAATTATGTAATACCAAGAAGGACATATGGATATTAGCCATATGTGAATAGACAACAAAAATACAGTATTTCAGCTTCTGCTGAGTAAAATGGAATATATCTGCATTATAAGAGGCCTTAATATTAATAAGATATCCATATTGCTGTTTTCTTTATTAAGCAATCCTGGATGACTAGGTTTCTATTACCATCTTTTAAAATGCTCCACAATAAAAATAACTATGTCCCAAATATAACTGTAGTACTCTCTCCTGGGTTTTGTGCCCTTTAAATACTTTTTTTACATCAAGATTAAATACTTCTCTTTTTAATGATGGTTTCTGCTATAGAGTTTTCAAGTTATTGGCCATCTCTTGAAACCTAGTAGGTTTTTTTTGTTTGTTTTGTTTTGTTTTTCTGGGTTTTTTAAATTTTTTTTAGTCACAGTCAATTAAATCTAGACCTAGTAAATATATTTATTAAGTTAGTTTTATTAGTAAAATAACTAAGATTGAACTTAAAATTAATACAAATGATAATTTTTCTGTTTTCCTCTTTTTTTTTTTAGTTTTTCCCCAAAAGCATAGTTGCCAAGGTCTTCTGTGAAATACCTGGGGTTACATCATTAGATTTAAATTTAAGTTAGAGTGGACAGTATTATGATCAAAATTGATTAAGATATAATGTGGTTATATTGAATCCCTTGGAAATTCAGATGATATTTCATAAAGTAATTCAATTAATGTTTCCATAGTTGGTGTCAATGCCATCATTAAAGGTCACAGTTATCTACAGAAGTTTATTTTTATTTTGATTGTCATCCATATAAAAAATAAGCATTATGGGGATTAAGTAAGTTCCTATGTACCTAATGGTGCATTTTAGCAATTTCAATTAAAATTTACATTAGCATTTTACTAGACTATTTCATATTCACAATCACTAAAAATATTCTGAAAAAACTTGAAGGAAACTTATAATGGGTAATCGAATGAATTCTGTCTTATGGGCTTTGCTTGCATCAGAAACATTTATTAAGACATTATTTTTTCTATACAAAAAACTAATGTGATATGTTTACTGCAATTTAAAAGCATGGAACATTCAGACAGTTTACTAAATATTAATGTAGTTATCAAACATTTAACCATACATATTTTAGTGAATTAGCTCTCTTATACAGGACATGTTTCTTCCCTAAAATAAAAACTTTTGCAAAGTCATCATATTGCACATTCTCTGAAGTCACACATTATAAATTCAAAACTTACGATATATGGTGTTAGAAGGAGATCTGACTATGGGTAGTAAGCACACAACGCAATATATGGAAGATGTATTATGAAATTGTGCACTTGAAACCTATATAATTTTTCTAACGAATGGCACCCCATTAAATTTAATTATAAAAAATTTTGATACAATCTTGGCAATTTCACAACGGAATTGACCAACATTAAATCTGTAGAAGATCACCTTGGTGATAAATTTCTGTTTGACTTTGGCCTTCCATACTCCATTACATACTTTTCTTTGGCTGACAATTTCTGACAAACAGAAATTTATGGTGGAAATGACCTCTCAACTTTATTTATGAAACTAGTCCCAGAGCACAGCAGTAGATTACAGAATGACATATGATTACTATTTCCTGAAATAGGTGCAGTATCAAGGCGGGCAGTGAACCACGCTTGAGACTGAACGTCTCCATGCTGTGGACTGCACATAGGCAGACTATATGTTTAGCTGGTAAATGGATATTTGGCAGGGACAGCCATTCTACAAAAACTAGAAGTGTGCTTGTCCACCTGAAAACAATACAGAAAAAATATATATATTTATATATATTTAACTTTGTTTTATCCCTTTTGGTGATACAACTGGAATTTTCTAATTACATGTAACAACTATTTTCTACTCACACAGTTATTTACTATGGGGTTGAAGTCTTTGCAAGCTCTTACACACTTTTTTTTTTTTCTGTTTTACTATCTACCTATAGATGACGTGCCACTATATACCAGTAATTTTAATTTCACCACTCAGTATTAATTTTCTAAGATCTATATTATGGAATAAATTCACAAAACAAATCCTTAATTTTGGAAATGTCTTATTAAAATAAGTGTAGTTCCGTTTGTTTTGCATTTTATAACTTACAGCTGAATACTTCAACTAATGTTTATGGTAGAAAAGAAGAATAAATATCATCAAGTCACTTTAAGCTTTATTTTTTTGTAAAAACTAAATGTAAGTTTAACTCATATATTTTACTTGATGTGAGATGTTTTCATGTAAAATTGTATAAATTTAGCTTCTTGGTATACTATGCAATAAATGAAATCTAAGTAATTTTATAATGTGATCTAAAGTATCTCATTTTCTAGAATGGATTTTTAGATTTTATACTTAAGCTCCAGAACACAAACAAATTTCTTTCTTATGGGATATTTTGACAGATGATTATTGATGACTATGGCTATTCCCCACACTCTATTAATTTTCACTATATTTAGAGAGAGTCTATGCCACGCCTACCTACTTTTTAAACAAAGATTGTAAAAAGGCATGTGGCATAAACACACTTATCACCAAAATGACCTTTCAATGTCAAAAGAATATATTACGAGTAACAAAGATATAAGCAATAAAAGTTGAAGAAAATGTGATCCAGTAGACATAAGTGAAAGGACATACTATTTTGAGGTATTTCTGAAAACCTTACATCATTTATAATATAAGTTTGTCTCTTTTCCTTAGAAACCATTATCTAATTATACGTATCATTTTTTTTGAAACTTTATTCATAGTGCTAGTTTTATACTTTTCAAAATCAGGTTTGTGTGCTATAAATAGAAGAGAATCACAATAAAACAAAATAATCTGTGCCAAAAAGAGAAAGGATATGAAATGTCCAGGCACAGTGTTTTTGCTCATAGCTGACCGCACTCTGACACTAAGTACAGTTATTTACTCTAGCCATTTATGTATTCCCAGGGGAAAGGGTCTGAAACACTAGATACCACATACTGATGAAATAAATTGGATAGTGGGGATGCAATCTCAAACACTTCTATAACTTTGTTATTGTAAAATGAATTTCTTCAAATATGTCAAAGTCTCTTTATTTTACTTATTACCAATCTATTTAAAAATATTTGTATAAAAGTAAATTATTTGAAGTATATCAGGGAAAAGAAAAACACTGAAGGTTTTTTTGTTTTTTTCTTTTTTTTGTTTGGTTTGGTATGCATTTTTGAAATGAATTTCACCTTGTTTTAATAGAAAAACTTCAATGAAAATGGGATGTTTAACTACCACATCATATTGAGGAAAATGAGAAATAAATTTGGCAAGTTAAAAATAATGAATGTAGTAATCTTTTGAAACAGCACACTGTTGTTTTGATTTTGGTTGCATCTCATGATTATTTTAATTTAAGTGAATCTTCATTGACTATATGTATTCCTTAACTCAGAAAAGTATTTATCTAGTCTTCAATTTGTTCTGTTAGAGCTATTTCAACTTAAATAATACTTGAACATCAAGGCAAAGAAAGTCATACTTTCCTTGGACAGATAATCTTTAAATGATATTTACAAAGAAATAATAGTATTCAAATCTTTGTGTTTTCTCTTATGCTATTTCATGTGTGTGTGTGTGTGTGTGAGTGAACATGTGTGTATGTTCAATGTTTGCCATACTAAAGTTGAAAATAACTTAACAAAAAACAAAGAGGCCAACCAAGTAAGTTATACTTACGGTTAAGTGCTATCTTATGACAATAGTGCATGACATAATTCAGAGTACCATTTTCAGATATAACATTTTGACCTCTGACATTTGTCATTGAGCATCCTGACATGAAGTAGCCATTTGTCAAAGGATAAAGATTAATTGCTGAGTTTATCTATGGAGGCCACATGTATAAAGCTCTAGATTGGGAAGGAAAGAAGTAAAGCCAGTTGTCACCTAGGGGTTATTAATTATAATCATATAGAAATGACGTTTGTCCTCGGGAGATCAACAAATAACCCTGAGATGATAGGACTTACGCTTGTGCTCTCTCTCTCATCTCTTTCTTCTCACCTCTGGCATTTTATGTCTAAAGATAAATAGAATTTCTTCCAAACCCAATGATTTGTATTAAGCTGCTATGCTGCAGTCTTCATCTAGTTAGTGTGGAACACAATATTTATCTGTCCAAACCACTTTGTTCATAGTGCTATTTGTTTGCTTTAGTCTTTTATCATTCTTTCTTGGAATATACAGTAACCTGCCACCCATTTTGTTTAACTTCAACCCATTCTTCAAACATCTCAGGTAGTCTTATAAAATTATAAAATCATAAATCTGATCAAGTTATCTTCCTGTTTAAAAATACCTAGTGGCTTCTCAGAACCTTAGAGTTACAATTTATAAGGATACATGTTTAAAGCAACATCCTCACTATTCACTCTTCATTCTATTACAGTTAACAAATGCAATATAACAGGTGAAATCCCTCATTGCAATTCAAGTTTCTTACTTTCAGGACATCACATATGCTTATACTTGGCCTAGGAAATCTTGTTCGTTCCTCCAACATTATAAGACTCAGCCAAACATCTCTCATTATAGGAAGTCTTTCTTATTCCCAGCCTCAACCCTCCTTTCAGGACACCCACATGGCTAAGGGTTTTCCCCTTAATACTTACAAAACTACTTATCTGCTCAAAAATATGCTTTTCACTTCTTTTATTGAGGGATCATTGAATATAATAACACTCTGTAAGTTTAAGGTGTACATGTGTTAATTTGATACATTTATATATTGCAATGTGATTACTACCTTAGCATTAGCTAACATCATGTCACATGATTATCATGTTGTTGTTTTTTATGGTGAGAACATATCTATTATCTTGAACTTTGAAGTATATAATGCAGTAGTATTAATTATAATCACAGTCAAAATTTCTTGAGAGTAAGGGTCATTTTTTAAAAAACTTTTCAATGATTTGGCAAGTACTTTAGTGGAAAGGCGCAAGATAAATTAAAAACCCAGTTCAAAAAAATGAATGGGGAGATCATTGTTTCTTTCCTTAGTGGAGAAGTCTTATAAACTCTGTGAAAGGGACTAAGCTATAACGCAAAGACAGTTACCCCAAATAGAGAAATGTCAGATTGACAATTCAAAAAGTTCTGCTCTATCACAAGAGACCTGATATTAGACAGATGTCAGTTGGGGAAAAAACACAGAAGAAAAGTTATTATTGAACAATGTTGGAATCATTTGGAAGCACAAAGCAGAGCAGGTGAATGATATACACAGATCATAGTTTTGTTTTGTTTTTTGCTTGGTTTTTGCATGGCAACGTAGATGACAGCCTTTTCGTTTGCTAAAGTCCACATGATACAAAAAAAAACTTTGTTTTTTAAATTTTTCTCTTAAAAAAAAGACATATCAGAGACACATGATATCCTTTGCTCTATTTCATGTCCATGATAAAAAGGGAAAACAGATTTTACTCTTCTAAGCCCTAAACTTGTAAGATCATGGTGTGAACACGAGGTGGAACAGCTGTCCCAGAATGGCTGATTTCTTGCCACCACCTACTGTTCTAATGGTGGCAAAATTCTGAGTTCTGACATTCCTTTCCTGTCGCTCCAGAAAGCCTCTCTTAGTCACTTAACTTGAGCAGAAAAGATAAAAGCCACTTGCTATTTCTGAAGAGACAAAGGCTCATTCTATTTAATATAGCTAAAGACAATGTCTTCTTTTGTATTTTAGAGCAGAAGGGACTTTGCCACAGAGTGGGAGGTGAGTGCAAGTGAGCCAAGCTTCATCTGTATTTTATAGCCGCTTCTCATCGCTCACATTACCGCCTCCACCTCGTGTCAGATCAGCAGCAGAATTAGATTCCCATAGGAATTTGAACCCTATTGTGAACTCTGCATACCAGGGATCTAGGTTGTACACTGCTTATGAAAATCTCATGCCTGATGGTCTGAGGTGGAGCTGAGGCAGTGATGCTAGCGCTGGGGAGTGGCTGCCAATACAGATGAACATTAGCAGAGAGGTTTGACTGCACAGAGACCATCGTAAATCAAATGCTTATAGGTTCATATCAAAACCCAAGCTCAGGGTTTGCACTGATTCTGCATTATGGTGAGTTGTAAAATTATTTCATTATGTATTACAATGTAATAATAATGGAAACAAAGTGCACAATAAATGTAATGTGCTTGAATCACCCTGAAGCCATCCTCCCACTTCTACCCCTATCCCCACTCCTGGAAAAATTGTCTTCCATGAAACCAGCCCCTGGTGCCAAAATAGTTGGAGACCGCTGTTTTAGAGTACATTGATATTGGTGTGTGTTGACCTATCAGATGGTTCATGTAATATTTTATGTGAATTCTATGAGCAAATATGTTTTACAACTTGCAATAGACAAAGGAATCTACTAGCACCTGTGTTTATACTGAGGACATAGCTCTTGACTTTTATTTTTCACAAGAAATCAAAAATAGAATAAACAAGTATGTCGATCTATATAAACAAGTGTTTCTATCTTCAAATTACAGCTCACAGACTGGTACAGAGAGAATTAACATACATTATCTGAATCCCAATCCCAAAACATTCCACTTCATATTTTTTTTACCTTGTAGTGAGATTTTGTAGAAGATATATTAATAATTCTTTGGAATGCTAATATTTATACTATAATACAACCAGCAGGTGTATTAATAGTCTATGATTTGATACCAAGTTTCTGTGTTTTGTGTCAAATAGCTGATTCCCTCAAGGGAAGGACTATGTTTGTAAAGATATATTATTTACGGTAGTTATACCAAGAAATTTCTGTGTGCTATTTCTTTTGCAGATGCTATGCTAATGTAATCGTGTTTTATTTTAAAATTAAATTTAAGTAACTATATTATAGAGTTTTCATTTAACCCAAGACAATGTTGGTAACAGAAAAGCAAAGTTATAAAATTTGGAAGCAATATTATTTTAATATACTTAATGCAGCTAAGATCTTAAACTATAACTTTACCCACAAGCACCAGTTTACTTAGAAGTAATACTAGAATTCATTAGCTACAAATTCAGTAAAATATTTCAAAATTGGACAGGATTTTCTATTCAGGCTCATTAGTACACAATAACTAAATAGCCATGAATCAAACATCGATTGGATGCTTGAATGAAGCCCGCGAGGTCTGTTAAACTTCACAGATTCAAAGCATCAGCCCCATGGACTGCTTATCTAAGATGAGATTTAACAGACCCATGTATCCTTCCCTCGTCTGTCATGCTGTCATTGGCTTGAGGGCTCTGGGAAGCAACTTTTCAGAGAGAGAGAAAAAAAAAAAAATTATATATATATATATATATATATATACATACTGTCTTTCCAAGTCTAATGAGAAACAGATGAAGTTGCAACCAAAATATTGTTTATAATTATGTATCTTAAGATTTCATGGGGGAAGCCAGGATGGCTCAGTGGGTTGAGCGCTCACTTTGCAGCCCTGGTGACCGAGGATAGAATCCCGGCCCTGGCCCATGCGGACCCATGTGCTGAACTGGGGAGCTCCCCCAGTTTAGTTCTCACCGGGGTGAGACCCTGGCCCAGTTCCTGCCCTGTGCAGCCCCGTGCCCACCTGTGGAATGAAACTATGTGGAAAAACCAATGATGTACAACTATGGAGACTGTTCAGGCCTTCCCCCTTCTCTCTGTTTCTGTCTCTGTATCTCTCTCTCTCTCTCTCTCTCTCTCTCTGTCAAAAACAATAAAAATAAATAAAAAAAGAAAAAAAAGAGGGATTTCAGAGATAATTTATATCTGAATAGAAAATGCAAAGTTGGAGTGAATGAAGATGAGAGTGGATATGCTTTTTTTTTTATCTACATTTTTTTCTCTACATGTACACAGACAAATAAATTGGACATTAGACTAAATAAACATTAGTCAAAAAGATCATAAAACTGTCTGATAGAAGTCTGTATAGAAGTATTGCTTATGAATGAAACTTTAGTTAGTTAAATATCTTCTGACATTAAGGACTAATTTTTTTCACATTCCAGAATATAAAATTTTCGGAATAAAATATTTTTTTGAAATGAAAAATTTTCATTAAAATTAGAATTTATTTTTTTTAGTTGTTAAAAATTAAATTAAAGTTGAAAATATCATCCCTTGACCAAAGTTATTAAATATCACATAGATATAATAACAGGTGTCAAGTAAGGAAAAACTCTACAGAGTTTAAAAAAATATATACAGGGTCTAGAAGATGTAATGCCCCCTGTTTTATGAGCTGGTAATCTGTACCAAATCTTTTTTTACAAAATCATTAACATGTAATTCTGTTACATAACAACATGGCAGTCAAGCACAAGATACTACTTGAAAAGGGCATTACTTTTGCCAGATACTGTAGAATAAAATTGTTTTAATTCAATTATAAGAACTTTACTCATTCTCTAAAAATTCATAGAAATAATATCATTGGAACTCTTTAAGTTAAAAGCCACAGTGATTAAAAAGTTTTGGGAGGGGAGGCCAGGATGGCTCAGTGGGTTAAGCAATCGCTTTGCAGCCCCGCGGACCAAGGTTCAAGTCCTGACCCTCCCATGCAGACCCATATGCTGAACTTGAGTGTTCTTTCCATGCAGAAGTCCCCCATTTCAGTCCTCTTCTCCCCCCCACCCCCAGTTTGGCCCCTAGCTCGAGGGGACATTCTTTCCATGCAGGAAGCCCCGCCCAGCTCCCAATCTGCACAGCCCCCTCCCACCTGTGTGGAAGAAAACTATGTCAAGAACTGATGATGTATAACTATAGAGACTTCTCTGGGCCTACCTTCTTCTCTCTGTCTCTGTCTATCAAAAATAATAAAATATTTTTTAAAACGTTATGGGAGTAGTTAAGTGAAAAAGGTATTCATTTTCTGTAAAAGACAAAGATAACAAAAAATCCATAAAAATGAGATAAATCCCCTTTAAAAAAAATACAAATATTTTACTGAATATACTTGTGGAGGAAAAAGTTGCTCAATGTATGTACATAGAGCAAAGTGGGAAGCTGATTATGAATTTACTGAAATTTAAAATATCTCTTCTAAATCTGATTCATTAAAACATAAATAATTTGACATAAAAACTATCAACAGAAGTGGGAAGTAACTTTCTATTTAGTGACAAGAATGGCAGTTACTAATTTTTATAGATAATATATACATTTAAGTATGTATACACAAATGGAATAAAGTATTTGTAAAAGCCTACTAAATGAATTAATAAATTAATGCCAATTCACTTATGGAAGTATTATGAAAATAATTTTCTTTTGACTGAGTGGATTACATATAATTTCATGCAATATTTCTGGTGGGAACCATAGTGGACTATGATTGATGAGACTTAAATTTCAGTTCTAACTGTCAATAACTAGAAAACCAGTCAATTCTCTGCAATGGTTATTTTTCCATTATCAACATAAAAAGTTGGACAACTAGATGGTACGCACTTTGATCAAATCTAAGACATATATTTTTAATATTAACACTTCTGAAATCACATGACTTTTACAAAAACAAATTGGCAGTATTGATAGAGGGATATACATAGATAATATACCTCACACATATTAACTTAGATTTGATGAAATATATTTTAAAACCTCTACTGAAGTTCTCTGATTCCATACATTCATGGAATAAAAGGTAAAAGTTTACATATACGTATCACAAGACGAAGACACTTTGGTATGTAATTGTATGAAAGCAAATATAGAGTACATTATTTTGCATGGATCCACTAAACAACCAGGTTAATTCTTAGACATTATATAACATAGAAGCCATTATTTTAATGCACTTCAACACATATGACAAATTGAATTAGCATGCATGGTAAATTCCACACTAGCTCTATCCATTGATTGGATAAAATGCCGGTTATAAAAAATTCCTGGTATATTAGCTCTAATGTCACCATACTATAACTCAAGATAACATAAGAGAATGAATTTTGTTGATTAAATTGTAATATGGTGTTGGTTAAGCTCTTTTGTTGAGGAAATTCTTCAGGTTATATGAAATCTTTAAGGTTTGATTGTAAAAACAACAACAAAAACAATAGCAATAAAGAAGACTAGAATCTTAACCACGTAAGAAAACCAGGAAAATATGTGTAGGAATGTCTGTTCTTAGTACTCACATGCCTACTGAAAGTTAAACTCTGAATGGGAGACCTGTCTAAGTCTATCATACTTATTTTGGCAGTTAGTTTACTCTGCCAAAATTTCTCATTCATCTCTATTCCTCTGTACCATTAATGTAAATCAGCAAGTTTCTCTTCTGTTTTGTTGTGTTTGTTTGTTTGTTTGTTTTGTCTTTTTGCTTCTTCTGCCCTTACCAGCTAGCAGACTCTGTATTTTATTTTGGAACTTGATAGAAATAGTCTAACTAGTGTAATCTTGTTCTTCCTGTAGTTTGACAGTGCAACAGTCATTTATCTTCCTGGTTCAAATTTATTTGGCCAGGTTGACCAAGAATGTGCCCAACCTTGATATTTTGCCCATCTGAGGTTATGAGCTTGACAGGCTCATATTCTGAATTGGATCAAATAATACTGAGACAATTTGAGGCATAACCTGAAAAACAGTCTAATTTATATTTTGAAAACATAAAGCGTAGCAAATGACAATGTAATAAATGTAATTAAAAGCAAGTTACCTCTTAAAATTGAATATGAAATTCTAGTGACTAAAAGTGTTTTTAGCACACAATAATAGTGTCTTTATTTTATTTTCCCATTTTCATTCCAATGCACAGGATCAATTTATCTCAGCATTTTCTTAAACCTGTATTGGGTCACTCCATGCAGAAGCCTCATTCAACTGTTATAAAGCTAATAAGCTCTTATACTTTTGAACAAAAGTGTATCTTCAACTCATTGCTAGAGTCTCTAGTCTTTGTACTCTCAACTACTTCTTACAGTAAGTTATTAGTTAAGCATCCACTGATCTACTTTATAATTAGAATTGTGAGGTTCAAACATGTAAGAGACTTGTCCAGATCTCTGAGATGATTGAAGTGCACTGGCTTGAACTGCAGTGCTCTTTCTACTATATCAAATAACCTACCCAAATCTTTCTTTCTCTGCTCTTTGGCTTTATGAATAAATTAATTCTCCTTACAGAGTCATTCCATTTTTCTAGAGCCTTGCTCAACATATCTTATTAAACTTAACTTTCACCATGCATCTTAAGTTTTGGACACAGATACACAAGATCACCCATATGTGTGCCATGGTCTCTTTCTATGATTTTGTCAAAGCTGCTTTTATTACCTGGGCTAAGCTTTTGTGCATTTGTTTATGTGAATATATTAACCATCCTCTAATATACTGACAAAAAGCAATATTCTCTCCAATCCCTCTTGCTTTGTCATAAGTAAGTAGTAATATTTTTTTTATCTTCAGTTCTAAAACTTTAAACTTTCATAATGCTTATGATACTTAATACTATACCATTAGCAAAATTTATATTTTTATGGTTATAAGTTGTCACCCCTTGAACTGAAAACAATTTAGTCACTTACACGAAATATTATTCCCACTTTGTAGGTCCTATGGTATAGTGCTCAATATCATAAAATTGCCCAGAACTAATTGCATAGAACTATGGGATAGAAAATATATTATCTGAAGCTAAATGTATGTATTGAGATACTTTAAGCTAATGATACACTAGATTATTTAATTTTCTAAAATAGAGACAAGAGCAGAACTAACTTTAAAATCCATTGTTAGAAAATGACTCAGGACCATTATTATTAAGTTATGCAACCAAACATGCTAAAAGACACTTAGTTTACGGATTTTTCACGTATCACTATACTGTTTGTCAGCTCAACATAGATTTTATTATGAGTGATGGGAAATCAGTTTTTTTTGTTCAGTAATTTCACACAATAAGTACTAATTTATATTAAAATAGCCAAAAGGCAACATCTCTCACCTTTTTCAATACATGGAAAAGAACAATAATTAGGATGCTTATGTCATAAATGAGCTTTGCCATGTTTGAGATGTTTATTGAAGTTAATATTGTAACATATAAAATTAGGTTGACCATATATATTATTAAAAAGTTGTAGTTCTTTAATTTTGAACATCTTAACCTTTTAAATTCGGGGATGCCAGGATAGCTCAGCAGGTTGAGTGCTTGCCTTGCAACCATGAGGTCCAGGGATTGAATCTGGGCCCCGGTCGGTGTAAACCCATATGCTGAACTTCAGTGCAACTGGTAACTGCAGGGACGCCATGACAGCAAAGGTTCTCACCTTCGTTGTGGGAGTCCCTTGGTTCTGTTTCTGCCCTGTGTGGCCCCACACCCATCTGTGTGAATGAAACCACGTCACAACTAATGATGTACAACTATGGAGACTGCTTGGGCCCTCCCTCTTTCTCTTTCTCTCTTCTCTCTAACAACAAAATAAATCTTAAAAAAAAAAAAACCTAAAAAAGGAAACCAAAAACACACAGAACTTTTACATTTAATAGTATTGAGTAATGATGTAAGAGTTAATAAAAATGTGAATAGCGGTTACTTTTTATTGAAGACCCTATTTACAACATCAGTTGTACTGTTAAAAAGATGGCATTTGGTACATATCTTATATACAACATTGTGTGACTACAGAGTGAAAAAATTTCCTTATTTGCTCTCCTGTATACCTAGAGAGTGATATTAAGATTCATTCTTAATGAGAATTTGATGCATACTCTCATGGAAAATGCTCCTATTATTACCTTCTCAGAGAGAAATCATATGAAATGATAAACATGTATGCTATGTATTTATGTGGCATGATATAAATTCAGAATCTGTCAGACCATTGCATTGGCAATCTGACCAAAGAGCAAAATGATTGAAAGGCAGTAATTTAGAAGTATAATTTTATCACATGTCAAGACAGGACTAAAATCACCCTATTTTACTGTGGAATAAGCACAATTAGAGTTGGTTTAAATTTAAAACACACTCCCTGACAACAAGTAAATGGAGGTATCGAAGCTCTTTTCTATCATTTTCAGTAATGACCTTGAGTGCATGCAAATGTGAGATTTACTCAGTAGGGCGGTGTGACAACTCTACGATTCAACTGTGAAATTAGAGTAGCTTGTACCTAAAGTGAAATTTCACACCTACTGAACGAGCAGACTGTTTCTTTAGTTATGGTGGTTAGAGATTTGTATTTCCATTTGTTTATGTGAGCCATAATGGCCTTAGCAATAATGAAAGCTCGATATATGTATTTAATATCGCAATCATTTATTATATCCTAATAACTAAGTACTGACTGCAGCAGTAATAAATACCTGAACCCTTAGGGAGCTGCAGTGTGTTTAAGTTTAAAAAATTTATATTTTGAGCACTGCTTGATTTTCTTGAAATTTAACACATCCAGGCGGGCACTGAATCCTAACAAACAGAAATAATCTGCTTCTTATTCCCTCCATAAACTGCCAACTTCTGCCAATGCCAAGCCAATGATTAACCTAACTATTAAATTGGAAAATAATTTTTATTGGTTCAGAGAATTCATTTGGAGATGAACATAAGCATGCTTCACATGGTTATACTTTCCACATTTGGAATGCATGCATACTTTTCTATTAAGCTTGTAAATTTACCGTTCTGTAAGAGAATAGAAGTAGCTTTTATAAAGCTCCGTATCATAATAGCCTCTTCTTTATGTCCACATTCAATCTGGAAAGATCGAATGCACAGGAACTAATCTGAGAGTAAGGAGATGAATGTTTTTATTGCATGTGTCATAAAAAGGAAAAATCACTACCTTACTTTACATGAATTCTACAATGAAATGTCACATGTGAAACTGAAAATATCCTGAATCACAGAAAATATTTATGTATTTTTGCTTCTGTAATATATCACTCATAGTGAATATTCATGAAACAGTAAGTACTGTTGTTCTAGCATATTTGGAGATCTAGTGTATGTATGTGTGTGTAATTAGATCATTATTCTGCAGAAGATATTTTGAGAAATGCTGTGTAATAACTTCCATTGTAGAAGGTTGCTTTTGAAGTCAGTAGAGTTTTAAATGAAGGAAAACTCTGCTTTTTTATTTTTTTTATTTTTAGGGAACTCTAAAGCAAATAGTTTAGGCCCTCTCTTAATCTATAGAGAGATCACAGGACATGAGATGAAAAGTTCCCCCTTTATCCTTATATCAGCAGCCTTAAAGTAGTAGATGAGTGCAAAAAGAAAAAAGAAAATATTGAGTTTTCTCTGTTTAATCACCATCCTACGTGCCCGAAGAGAGAAACCTGATCAAATCATCTTTTGAAAGTTCTTACTCCTAATTCACATTAAAAAAAGTCTACATTTATTTTATGACATAAATTACATGATGTTGAAGTCCTGCCTCGGGGATACGATTGTTACCAGGACCTAACTGTTCTGCCAGTAGCTAATACCACAAGAATGGGGGCACACATTTTGTATGTTTAAGTGCTTTTCTTTGCATCAGTGAATATTTTCTTTTCATCTACCCCATCACCTTCCACATCCTAAAGTTTTGCTTATTTTGACAACCAAAAACATCTGCACAGTTTCTATTCCTGACTACAGGTAGAGAAGAAAAAAAAAATTCAGCAATACATTTTTATTTTATGTAATCTACTATAGCATAAATCCAGAATAGGCTTCACCCTTTAACTGCAAAGTAAACTTACTTCTTACTAAGATATACTTGTTGCCATCCTTATCTTTAAATCCTGGGGAAGCCGGGATGGCTCAGTGGGTTAAGCGCTCACTTTGCAGCACCGGGGACAGAGGATCGAATCCCGGCCCCGGCCCGTGCGGAACCATATGCTGAACTGGGAGCTCCCCCAGTTCAGTTCTCTCTCTGTCTCTCTGTCTCTGTCTCTGTCTCTGTCTCTGTCTCTCTCTCTCTCTCTCTCTCTCTCTGTCAAAAATAAATAAATAAATAAAAATATATAAATCCTAACCCATGAGTAGGAGTTATTTATATACTGTTAATGTTTTTAGGAGGATTTTCTTGTGTTATATTAATTCTTATTTCAAGAGTTACAGTTTTAAAGTGGTATAAACTGATCATTGTGTTCTTTACCAATACTGGTAAATATTTCTCCCCAGTATTTCAGTATTATTCAATAAACTACTCAAATTTTCTAAGCATAACATAAGCCATAATCTTATGAAGGAAGTGATTTTTATTCACTGAGAAAAAAAATCTATTCATATTATACCTAAATTTAAATTGGCTATTGAATAAACAAGCTAAGATATTTCATGTCCTAAATGGCATCCCATGGCTCATATGGAGCCATTCACTAAAGTGCTTCTCATTCTCTTTAGACCCAGAAAGCTCTGTAAAATCCATGCTTGGCATGTGCTTTAACTCATCAACCCTACTGATTAAGAGTAATAGCTTTTCCGTAACTTAGATCATCATTAAAGAGATGTTAGTGTTAGCTGAGGGAGGGAAGAATTGGTGCTTGTATATAAGAGATAAAGAGCAAAACTGGTTACACATCCTTAACTTTGAGATCCTATATTTTTAAAGATAAGAATGAGGGAACTACTTTACATTTGAGAAAGTTACACATTTCTTGGGAAACCACTTCTGAGATCTCCCTAGTATGAATTGGATGTGGTTTTTAAGCACTTTCTTAACTTACTATTCTCTCATGTATCTGTTTTACAGTGTGTGCATGCATCATATATTCTATCAAATATAAAAATAATATATGTAATACGTTTTTTCTCTCCAACCCCCAGTTGTTTTTTTGTTTAAAGTGCAAATGGTGCTCAGTAAATATGCAATGATTTTTAAAGATTTATTTTTATTGTTTATGACAGAGAGAGAGAGATACAGAGACAGAGAAGGGGGAGAGCCCAGAATAGTCTCCATAGTTGCACATCATTGGTTTTTCCACATAGTTTCATTCCACAGGTGGGTGCGGGGCTGCACAAGGCAGGAACTGGACCGGAGTCTCACCTGGTGAGAACTGAACTGGGGGCACTACCAAGTTCAGCACATGGGCCGCAGGGGCTGGGGCCAGGATTCGATTCTTGGTCCCCGAGGCAGCAAAGCGAGCACTCAACCCACCGAGCCATCCTGGCTTCTCCTGTGCAGTGATTTTAATAAATGTAATACAAGTAAGATTCATCTGCTCAAAATTACTTTATTTGAAATAATGTTTTTTTCCTTGAGACATTGATTTTAATAGATCCTGATGGTTTTTATAGGATTTCTCAGCCAATGAGAGGACAGAATCCTTTCTAAAGCAAACCTTCCCTTAAAAAACAAAACAAAACAATTTAGTCACTACCAGTACAAAACCCGATCTCTTCACCCACCAGTAATGGCCCCAGCGTCTCCACCAGGCAGAGAAGGAGAGCATTATAAGAGCCCCTTCCCACGTGTCATCTTCTCTGTGCCTTCACCAGCAATTCTCCATGTGCTGGTCACTTGACACTCAACAGTGGAGGCAGGCAGTGCTCAAAGGCTTGCTGCGGCCAAGAGTGTTGCAAACTGTGGTCACTGGTCTCAACAGTAGCACAAAAATATGCTCTGCAACGACCATGTTGGAATTAGAAAATGACTTCTCATTTTAACAAAATCTAGTGCTGATAGGCCCATCTATACATAACATGATTCTGTTCACATCACATGGATCTCGACCCTGGGCCCACTGTGAAGGTTCACGTAATGATTCTGCTCTTTTATTGTTTATACTAAATAGATCAGTGAAAAAATGAAGCTCTTTTGATGTACTGCTGGTTGCTAGATGCGTATGCCTATAACTCTGTAGGTAACAAGCATTCGTTCTACTCAGATCAGTGCTATTATGTTCCCCATCCTTTTTAAAGGCTGCTTCACAGTATGGTTTCACTTTAGTTATCTGATTTTCTGTGAACTATGTTGGCAGACTTCACACTCCCAGAACAGCTCTTTAGTATGTGCTTTAGGATCAGTATTCACATTTCCTGGGACATGTGTACTCCACGGCCAAGTGCGGTGCTTCTCTCTTACAACTAAGTGTTCAACCCAGAACTTATTTAAGAACTCTGATGAGAGAAAATCAGATCAACAACAGCAACAAAATAGATCAATGGTATACCAGATGACTGAGTCTCATTCTTAGCATCACAGGCTTATGGACTTTTGTCATGAGGATCCACAGAGAACAGGTAGGCAGTGTTTTTCTTCTTGAGTCAGAAAGTTATTTAATCCTATCTCCTAGAGAGGGCTTTTCTCTCAGATGGTTTGCTGAACACAACTTTGGTCATTTTGCTAGTGATTCAACCAAGAATGGCAGTGAGTATTTGAAAATGTTCCTGGCTTGCCAGGATAGCTCAACAAATTGAGCACTTGCCTTGCAACCATGAAGTCCAGGGATTTAAGCCTGGCCTGGCCCATGCAGATCCATATGCTGAACTGTAGCACAACTAGCAACCACTAAGAAGGTGGCAAAAGTTCTCACCTCCCATATGGGAGGCTCCCTGTTCAGTTCCTGCCCCATGGGGTCCCACAACCACCTGTGTTAAATGAAATCATGTCACAACTAATGATGTACAACTATGGAAACCACTCTGGGACCTCCCCCATCTCTCTCTCTCTCTCTCTCTCTCTCTCTCTCTCTCTCTCTCTCTCTCTTTCTATCTCTATCTCTCTCCCTCTCTTCCCTCTCTCCCTCTCTCTCCCCTTCTCTCAAACAATAAAATAAATCTTGAAAGAAAGAAAGAAAGAAAGAAAGGAAAGAAGGAAGGAAGGAAGGAAGGAAGGAAGGAAGGAAGGAAGGAAGAAAATTGTTTCAGCACACATTCACCCCACAGAAAAAAGGAAAGTGAAGAAAACGTTCACACCATGAGGAATTTATCTTCTTGAGTTTTTAGGTTTTAGTCCTTGACAATGAATTTTCCCTGTGATAAAAACAGCTGTACAACCCTGGGAAGACTAGAGGAGCATGTCATTTTTATTTAAAAGGATTAATTTGGGAAATAAAGTAAAGAGACAAATTCCCATGTCCTTGGACCCCCACCATCCTGAAAAGATTTTTCTAGAAATCTTACTATGTTTATAGGGTATTCCCCAAATTCTCCAAAATTATTAAGGATTATATTTCAAGATCTACCATTCTCTGTATATGCATGTCTATACAAATACATAATTCCCATATCTAAACCTCATCTCATAATATTTTACTTATCCTGAACTTAAAAATCATATAGCATAGAATAAGATCTTTAAAGCCAGGCTACATGATCTATACTTGGAAATTTTCTAAAGCTTTGTAACCTCATTTTCATCATTCACAAGGTAAAATTGAAATTAACTACATCAGAATTAATATAATAGAAATTAAATGTGAGAATCTGTGGAAAGACTTAAATTGATACTCAATAAGCTTAGTTCTTATTTTTCTGCAGATGTCTATACAAACTCTGCAAACTTCTCCAAATCCAGTCCAAGTGTTACTATCACCAAATGTTCACCTTTTTTAAAATCTACTTTAGGAGCTGCCATCATGAACTGTTTGTGTTTCTTACCTTCAATTCTAATAAAACAGCTTTGGTTTGTATTCATGATTGACACTGCATTACTGCACAATAAAGTCTTGCCAAGATTATAGTTAGTTCAATTATTTCATTTTAAGGATCAGCACTTTTCTACTTTAATTGCCCTTGATTACTATTTTCAAATATAACTGTTCTAAATAGAGCATAAGCTGTTCACAATGACTGGAGGCCATCGTTCACCTGTTACAGGGAGCAGCTATCGATAGAGTGAGACATAATGCTGAGTGGACATGGTCTGTAATGATTGTCCTGGAACTTCTTTTCAAAGAAAAGTTTCCCATTATCAACAAAATTTTCAGTCATCTTTCTTTTCCTCAGCAAAGGGGAGTATGCCCCATGCTGCCATAGGGACTCCTAGTCTTGAAACAGTGTAGCCTTTCTAATTTTGACTGTTACACTTCTCATGTGCAAATATTTATTTTAATACACAATGACAACCAGTTTTTTAAATCTTCAATTCTTGTATTTTTTTCTATGAAAGAATGAGCTTTTTTCTGTATATAATTTTACACTGGTTCTATCATCTGCTTAACAATTTTCTTATTCATTTTTTATTTATATATATATATATTTTTTTTTTAAGATTTATTTTTATTGTTTTTGACAGAGAAAAAGATACAGAGACAGAGAGAAGAGGGAGGGCCCAGAACAGTCTCCATTGTTGCACATTATTTGTTTTTCCACATAGTTTCATTCCACAGGTAGACGCGGGGCTGCACAGGGCAGGAACTGGGCCAGGGTCTCACCCTGGTGAGAACCGAACTGGGGGCACTCCCCAGTTCAGCATATGGGTCCACACAGGCTAGGGCCGGGATTCGATCCTTGGTTCCTGGGAATGCAAAGTGAGCGCTTAACCCACTGAGCCATCCCGGCTTCCCCTATTTTTATATTTTCAATTGCCATTGACATTCAACATTATTTGGTATTAGTTCCTGGTGTATGGAATAGTGGTTTGACATGGATATAATTTATGTGCTGACCTCCCCACCCAATAAGTCTAGTAGCCACCTGACACCATGCATAGTTACTACAATATTACTGACTATATTCCCTATGCTGTACTTTTCATCCTCGTGACTATTATATAACTACCAATTTGTACTTCCTAATCCCTTCCCCTTTTCATTCAGCACTCTACCCCCTTCCAAACTGGCAACCATCACTTAGTTCTCTGTATCCATATGTCTGTATCTGTTTTGTTTACATTGTTTTTTAGGTTCCACATAAAAGTAATCACATGATGTCTTTTTTATTATGACTTACTTTGCTTTTATAATACCCTCCAGGTGCTTGACTCTTGACTATGCAAAGCATTATGCAGGCTTTATCACTAGACTGTATTTGAATTTAGTGAATTCAGGTCTTTCTGAAAGTACAGAAATAAATTCATAAACAGCCTCAGTTTGATATATGTGGCAGCCATATAATTGCTATAAATATCCACACCATTTTAAGTTTTATCATCTTGCAGATCATGCGTATCCCCTGCCCTTTACTCATGAATGAACTAAATGTTGTTAAAAATAATAGTCATCTATTAAATATTATGAAGTGTTGGGCTTAAAATTAATTCTGATGGTCTCCCAATATAAACCTTCATTTCACAGAATGAATCTTCTCTTTGTTCAGGAAGACTAAGTGACCCCCCCAGGCATACAGCCCACAAGTAGCTGAGATGGTTCTGATGTCAGTGCTATTTGACCAGGAGCCCATAATCACTCCTTGGTGTGTTGCATGACATCTTCTGCCCAGGGTAGCAAGACTGGCCATGTTGAGTTGCAAGGACTAAGCCTTCGACTACCTCCCTCCCAAGCTAATGGCTTAATCTTCTCTTTGTCACCTACTCTTTTCTTCTCAGGTAGGGAAACCAATGCAGTCTAATCATTCCCAGCAGTAGGAGAGGGATTTCTCTCCTCTCCATGTTCTGCTTTTTTTTCTCTACATTCATCACATATCACTTCTCTCATTCATTTCCATTTTCATAAGAACATGCTTAGGTTATAGGTATCCCCTGATAAAAGTAGATTTCAGAGTCGACTGGATATAATTTTGTTCTTTTATTTCTTTTATTTTTTTTAATCAGTTCTTTTTATGTTAAATTATTGGGCTGACATTGGTTGATAACAATTACATTATTTCCAGGTGTACAATTCTATATTACATTGTCTATGCAAAAACTTGAGAACCTGAATTTGCAAAGATATACACACCCCAATGTTCATTGCAGCCGTGTTCACGGTGGCCAAGTTGTGGAAACAATAAAAGATCTGTTCTTTTAAAACTTTTTCTTTTTATTTATTTTTTAATATCATGCTTTCTGTGGCTGATGGTATAGGAGCTGCTGCTCCATTATTTTTTTTCTGAAGGGATGTAAAAGACAAATCACTTTTCTTTCTGAAGCCAATTTAAAATTCAAAGATCCAGAATGTCAATGTAGCTGTGACTGTTTTTCATTCATAAGCCAATCACTTATTTATTAGTTCATTATTAAGTGGTTACCCTATACCAGGTTTGGGGAGAAAAGCAAAGAAAAAGGCAGAGAGGTATAGATTGCTCTCATTTTTTTATGTGAGAAATATCAGTAAGCCACAAAATTGAAAATTTTTATCAGAAAAAAAATACAAATAAATTAGAAAACATATAGCCTATAATTTTTATTTAACATTCAACAATGTATAATATTTTAATAGTTTCCCAAGACAGGCCCTAAAGCTTTGTTAATATGCCTATTTCTGTACTTTTACTAACATCTGCAATTCAAAAGTGGAATACATTTTATTTTAAACATTTTATTTAATTAATTAGTTTCAAATCAATTTTGAAGACAAATTAATTCAGAAGGGTAGCTTAAAATGGCCTAGATTTTAATAATTGTTTTAACCTATAGATTGAGTATTCAAATTATTACTATAAATATTCAAACTCCATAAAGACTAAAATAATCTAAATTACAAAAAAAAGCATAGTAACAAAAATTTTTATAGATTAAAACCCTAAAATGGGACATGAAATTCTCATCCTAGAAAAAAAAGTATATTATTTAAATAAAGGGCTCTGACAGAGAATATGATAAAAACATTTCTTTATGCTTCATCACTTAAAAGTAGACTTTAAGTAGGCTAAAAGGCATTTTATGTTGAATATGAAATACTGTGTTTTTCTTCATAAATTACTAGTATTGCTTTTATTGTTCAGACTTCAGTTGGATAAGCCTAATGAAAACCCAGCTGAATAATATATTGTGATGTATTAAATATTCTTCAACACAATCTCACTTTATAGTGTGAAATTATCATGCTTTTTGGAATCATTTCTTGTTTTTCTTTGAATCAACACCTTTTTTTGCTTATTCCTGCTTTCATCGAGTTTAAAAGGAAAAACTGCAGATACATAGAAGGAACAGATGATGAACCAGTAAAATGCACCAACACATTTGCATGCAGATGACTGTGTTGAATCCTGGAGTCTGTTTCCACGAACACATTTAGAAAATCTCGTGGGTATTCCAAAGAAATAGAAAAAGGACTAGATGAGTTCTCTCATTGAATTGTAAGTTGTTTAGAATGAAGAATTTCACGAGTCAGAACTGAACAAAGCTAATAAAAAGGCTTGGGCCTGTAGAGAGACAAAATATATAGGTATGGTTTAGTGTGGATTTAGTCCCGATTTATTATTCTGAACTATTCACCCAGCGTTAATCATAAGTCAAGTTAGTGACAAGTTTAAAATATGAGAAAATTTTATATGCAGGTTGAATAATCCATTTAACAGGTCAAATCAATGGTTTTGCTCTGTGCTTTCTCTCAATTGGGTTCTCCAGTGAGGCACTATCTTTTTACCAATTGTATTCTCCCAGGTAATCAAGGACAGAGGGAACCACACAGCAATTTGATGGCCTTGTGTCAGGGAACGCAAATCAACTTGAAAGGAAGAATATGTCTAGTTTCATGCCATATTTTATGCAGACCAAGAAATATGATTGTTCCTAAGACTGAATTTAAAGCTTTGAAAAAGTAAATCTGCAGAATCTCACCCTTCAGGATTGATTGGCTGTTACCTATACTTTTGTCTATTTTTCCCCTAGAAAAATATTCCTCAAAGTGATTCCAAGCGTTCCAGATTATTACTTGGGAAGATGATATAGTTAATGAGCAGCTTCTCTCTCTCCTGTGTGTGTGATGAACAAATGCTTCCAAGCAAGTCAGATACATTATTCAGTTCATTGTATAAAATAAATACACATAGAGGTTAGTATTTTAATCACAGAAATATCAAAAGCTTTCAAATTCCATTTTGACATAAAGTTCATGTGCAATCTGCTATGAATTATCATATTCTATAATGTAACATATTCCTGTGCAACTCCATGATGTTTACTTTTTAAATTTAATTAAAGTATATTGATATATTAAGGGAAAATACAGGCTGATTATTTGGCAAGTAGAATTACCTAAAGCTCAACCACTGCACCATAGTGACTACTGCAAAATAAAGCAGCAGGGGCAGAAGAAAGCCATAGAATTAGACACAGCAGTACCTCAATTGTGCCTCATCCATTTCCTAGCTGAGTGATTAGGAACCCAGTCACTGTAAATCTCAGGAGTGTCATCAATTAAATGCAAATAATAGAGATCTTGATTGAACAATTGTATCAACCAGGTGTTCTATCACCAAAGAAGGTTTATTTAGGAACATGGAGAAAAAAAGATCAGCAACCTAGCACCAGTATGCACAGACCTGGCAAGCCAAGAGCACATTCTGGCTTATGTGCTAAGATGGAGGGTATGGAAGGCAGGGAGACAGGAAGTCAGAACCACAGAGGTTTATGAAAAGAAAATTAGGACCATCCAATTTGATTAGGTGTTCTCATAAACATACATGAACTCACCTCTTCCTGTAGACATTCTCACACTGATCAGTTTTCTTTCTTTGTTTTTTTTTTTAATTTGTTTTTGACAGAGGGAGAGAGAGAGAGAGATACAGAGACAGAGAGAGAACTGAACTGGGGGAACCCCCCAGTTCAACATCTGGGTCCGCACAGGCCGGGGCCGGGATTCGATCCTCGGTCCCCGGCACTGCAAAGTGAGTGCTCAACCCACTGAGCCATTCTGGCTTCCCCTGATCAGTTTTCTTAACATCCCAGTTCATCTTTATCAGAGGATTTGTGAGAATACAATGTCACCCTCCTTAATCAAAATATTGCATTATCACCAGTAATGTTATTTATTTCTAAAACATAAACTCACTGCAAACCTCTGAATACATACTGCGTGTCAAAGGTGTGTGTAAATTTTGAGAGGATTTTTGCCATGGCTAATTAGCTAATTTTAGCTTAAAAATAAATCAGTGTTTCTCTAATGCATTCCTGATGAAGAGTTTTATCCAAAAAGTTACAGTGAGAATTTTTCTTGCTACCATTTTGTAACCTGGAAAGTAAGTTAGAAATATGTGATAGCACTCTTGCCATGACAGAGCACATACTTGAAGTTTGGAAATATGGAGAACTTCTAAAACATGTAAATTTCTGAGCAAATATAATAGTTCAGATTGATACACTGAAGCAGAAAATTAGAATCTGTGATTTTAGACACTTTAATAATAAATCTTGTTAATTGATACTGACAGTATTTTAGAGATGAAAGATCATTGTATTTTCAGGTTTGGCCCAATGGCTGTGAAAAAATATTATTTCTCACTAGTGGATGATCTAATTTAACTGAAGAGCAAATCCGATGAAATAAGAGTTGATGACCTGTTTGATTAATGTGCTTAGTAATTCTATTAGAATAAAATGTAATTTAGGAATCCAACCACTAAAAGTCATAATTTTTCTGGTTAAGTTATTTTTTAATTACAAAATTTATATATGTATATTATGAGGTGATATTTAAATTTATGCATAGCTCATAGGAAACTTAGAGAAGGCTCATATAAACCTATATTTCTTCCAGAGAACACCCAGCTAAATTTTGAGGGTCAACAGAGAGTGGACAGATTTTAGCAAAGTATTTTGGTGGGTTTTTAAGCTTAACCTTCAAAATGTGAGAAAAACACATTATGAAGACAAGCATATTTTGTATTTATGTGTATAAATGCACCACTTTGTTGAAACAGTGAAATAATTAATATGCTTCCATCATTACTTCTTCCCACCCACATGCACCCCACCTCAGGAAAAAAAACAAACAAAAAAAACCTCTGAATTTCTACCATGCTCTCTGCCAGAGATACTACCAGGTATGGAGACCATGTCACACAGTGTCAAAACGTTGACTGTTGTGGCTAATTTCAGTCAAAATCAAGTAGCAGAAACAAGGTCAGAACAGTTGCTAGAATTGACCTGTCACTTCACTTAAATTACAACAAGCAGTTCAATAACCCCACAAACCAGGTAGTGAATGTTGGTGAATGTGCATGGATTCAGAGCACTGGACTTTGTAGCTGGTTGTTGCTGGTGTTATTTTTAGACTTAGTATAAGTTCCAAAGCTAACCTTATATTTAGAGTGAGGACTAGGTATAGGTTGACCTATGTATTTTTATAATCCAAATGAAGTTGACACTGTTTCAGAATTTTATTTTAATCAGAATATTTAGATAAAATATGCTAACATTATTTACCAGAAATGTACTCAAACAGTAATAAATTCCATGCATTAAATGTAAAGGAGGAATGAGTGCAGTAGAAAATATATATATATTGCAATATATAGTAAGTATTGTACTCTTAAAGATTGGTGATAGGATTCATTCAAACATACTTGAGCCCTAAGTGTGTACACAGACTTTAAAAACATTAAAAAGATATAGGTGTATGCAAGAGCACAATTCAAAAAACAATGGCCTAGCTTAGAAAAGCTTTGGGACAGCATAATTTTGAAGTCACAGTTCTCAAAGAAGATCAGAGTGAATCTAGATAGTGAGTGGGTTGGTGGAGCTGAAAATAAAAAAAATGGGGATGTTAAAAACACGCGAGGCAGAAAAATCTATGTAAGGAAAGGTTAAAATGCATGTGTTTATCAAAAACAGCTGATTGCAATGACTGAAGCATGGGTGTCACGTGATGTGGAATGGCGTGTAGATTGGGTTGTGAGTTCATAGTTGTGGATGTTGGTGATGAATGCAAGAGGGTTTATTATATGGTCCTCCTAACTTTTTGAAAATTTAATACTAAAAACATAACACACACACTCTCAAGGAAATCAGGAAAATCAACTGGGTGTTGTCTATGTTTTCTAGCTAGTACATAATTATGACAGGGACACCTATCAGTACGAGGGAGGTGAAAAGATACCAAAAACCCTGGAAAACCTGAGAGACAGATGAAACAAGAACAATGGTCAATGAGACTATATTTATTCATAAAAAGGGGCACAGCGTGGCAGACCAGGACATCTCAAAGCACAATTATTGTCCACACTCAAGCCTGAACTTACGTAGGTAGGTCTGCGTGTGTGTTACAGCCCTCGTGTCCTGCATCAGGGCAGCTCAGTGTTAGGAGAATCTGACGTGCAGTGTGACAGTGGAGTACTAGTGGCCAAGAAATTCATTTCTTATCGTTGGCCCTCAGCCTTCTCAGGTCCAGCTTGTCCAAGACCTACACACACTAGAGGGGTCCGGAAACTTACTGGATTTTATTGTTGAACAACTAGGACATTTGGAGCCATGATCTGACATGGACATTCTCAAAGTCACCCTGACGTGCTTTTATACTATCAGTAGAGCCCGGAGCTGATGTTGAAACTAAATACCTGACTACAGTGACGTAATCAGAGAAGTTAGAAGATTCCAAAGACCCTGGAAAACCTTCAGGGTTCAATTTTTTTTTTTTTTTTTGACAGACAGACAGACAGACAGACAGAGACAGAGAGACGGGAGAGAGCCCAGAGTAGTCTCCATAGCTGTATGTCATCAGTTTTTTCTCGACATGGTGCTGTTCTACACAGGTGGGTGGGGGAGCCATGCAGAGCAGGAACTGGCCAGAGACCTCCTGCATGGGAGGCATGCCCCTCAAGCCAGGGGCCGAACTGGGGTGTGAGAATGAACTGGGGGCCTCCTGCGTGAGAAGCACACCCCAGTTTAGCATGTGGGTCTGCACAGGCTGGGGCCAGGACCCAATCCTCAGTCCTCGGGGCTGCAAACTGAGCACTTAACCCGCTGAGCCATCCCAGCTTCTCCAGGGTTAAATATTAATAGTTCAAAAACAATAAATAAATAAATAAATAAATAAATAAATAAATATTAATAGTTCAAATGTAACCTGTAAAAATACAATTTTTAATTAATGTGCATTTTAACAACTGAACCTGTATAGCATTCTTTGCATAACTTTTTGAATCTGCCGTCAGTGGTCATATATAACCCTCTAAATTCTGGGCTATAAGCTAAATCCTATTTTGTAAAAATACTACATAGTTCAACTCTTGGTTCCATGATCTTTAAAATTGCAAATGTTAGATAGCAACTTCTTGAACTGCTGTGTTACAATAAATTTATCAACTGTTGGTAATAGTAGACTTTGAAAATATTTGGTAAAATGTACTACATTTCAGTGCCCTGAACTATGTCACTTTTGCAACTTATCAAACAATGTTGACTCGTGTACTAGAATTACAGTGAGCTCCAAGGAATTACAACAAATAATCACATTAGTGAAAATGTTAGTGTAAGTTTCAAAGGCTCGATTCAAGTCCAACTTGGTGCCACGTGTAAAATTAATCTTCAGATCTTTGCAGAATTCCTCTGTGCAATAGTCCGCATCATAAAAATCAAACATAGTGATAACTAGACACTGTTAAGTCCAAAGAAGTTCAAGAAATAAAATTTCACTGCATGATTGGGTATACATGTTACAGAGGATTTTATCTTCTTCTTAAGCATAAAAAGTTGCTCAGGATATGATATTGGACTAAAGATATTTATAGTCTGATCCATTATGTAAATCTTAATATACCGGTAAGCTCAAAGATTTAGATAGAAGGTTTTTTTTTCAAAGTGAAAGTAATTTTAATACATAACCCTGACTTTCCCAAATGTATCAGTTAAGCAAAGATTTAATATTAATACTATACAAGTGTGAAATGCATATTTATTTTCATTTTGTTTATATTCATCTTTTAAAACACATACCTAAAATGCAACGGATATGATGGCCTAATTCTATAGCAGAAGACCCAAAGTGATATTAAATTATTTCATATTTATTTTGGACACAGCCTATTCATTATATGTCTTATAAGAAAATACGCCATACATCTTACTTAAAACAACTAACATATAAGTTAATTCAAAATTGCTTTCAAATATTTATTGCAAATTTTTTTCTTTATTTGTTCTAAAATGCAAGAGATATTGCAGGATGTTTTCATTACTAACTAGCTGATTGTAAAATTTATAAAATGTGGAACAAACCTTTGCAGCGATTGCATGATTGAAAGTACATTGGCAGTCAGCCAATGTTTTAGTTGATAGAGAACTTGTTGCCCTGATTTACGAGTTATGCTAAACTATTTGCCAAACTATGGGATTTTTACTGAGAAAAGCTATCACAGACAATATTGGAGCAAACTCCCCACCATTCTACCTTTGTGATCTCGTAGGGCCTTTTTTTCTTTTTTTTCAAATGAGTATTGTCTATCTTGTGTACAAACATTAGCCTCCGCTATTTGATATGCACAGAAACTCAATCAAATGTTTAATTACATTTTAACAGGAGTTCCAAACAGCTGGCTAATTCCCTTGTTTCCGATTAAAGAGATTACCAAAAAGTAAAATTTAATATAGTATTTGCATACAACACTAAAAAGGAACCATCATTAATAATACACATTTAAAGAATTTAAGAGATGCAAGACTTTATTTTAATTGATTTTTTTTTTATAACTGGGACAACAGTTTCTACAACAATGAAGCACTGTAACCAAACGTCCAGGAAGGGGACATGCTCATTTTAAATGTTAGCAGTTTGAAAGAGCAGATCTTAGAATACTGCCAGAAAAAACTGAATACACTGCATAGCCTCATAATTAATGTGCTAAAATCAGTCATGTATATTTTGGGTTACACTTGACCGGTGGTGAAAATTTTAGAAATTTGGAGGCAACTGCCAAAACTAGGCATCACTGACACAACTTGATAATTTGGGGCATGCATTTTGTGGTAGTATAAATTATACTGAGCCCAATTTTTGCATATAAACAAAAGCATCTTCTTTTTCACTGTTAAGTAAAATATTATTATAGTTGAATTCATTTGTTTTTATTTAAGTATAGTTGGTGTGCCATATTATATTAGTTCTATTAACTTCAGGTGTAAAACAGTGATTTGACATTTTTATACCTTACAATGTGATCACCCCACTAATAGTAACAATCACCTGTCGGCATGCAGAATTATTTTCAAATATTCTTATGTTGTAGTGAAGTATATTTGATTGCTTAAACTTTAATATCTTCAAAGTAAGGAAGTTCTTTGGAAAGTGAACCATTTATTCTTGGCCATGGTTCTACTTCTATCTTATGAACTGGACAAATAATATTAAATCTGTATTAACGCCTTCAGAAATAAACTTGTTAGGTATCCAGAGTCCAAAGACTGTAAGATGAGGGGAAGCCTGGATGGCTCAGTGGGTTAAGCGCTCACTTTGCAGCACCGGGGCCCAAGGATCGAATCCCAGCCCTGGCCCGTGTGGACCCATATGCTGAACTGAAGTTCCCCCAGTTCAGTTCTCTCTGTCTCTGTATCTCTCTCTCTCTGTCAAAAACAATAATAATAATAAAAAAGACTGTAAGATGTAAGAATGTTGCCTAAAATTATATAATGGCTGTAATCTCTGACTTCCTTTTTAAAGATGTATTTTTATTGTTTGACACAGAGAAAGAGAGAGAGGAAGAGGGCCCAGCACAGTATCCACAGCCGTACATCATCAACATACTTTCATTCCACACAGGTGGATGTGTGGCTGCTCAGGGCAGAAGCTGGGCAGGTGGCCTCTCTCATGGGAAGCTCACACCAGTTCATTATATGGGTCTGCACAGGCTGGGGCTGGGACCAGGACTCAATCCCCAGACCCCACAGCCACAAAGCAAACCCGTACCCTGCTGAGCCATCCCAGCATCCCCCATAATCTGTGGCCTTGTTGATGTTTCTGGTGATACCATTCATGAAAACTGCTCTATTAGAAACATTCCATAAAGCCACAGTGGATGATACGAGACTAGACAAATAGAACTTGGATGATTATATTTGTACTCATATATCTTTTTGTCTGTGTTTGTATATAAGTGTACGTGTAGTTATGTGCATGGATATGTGTTTTTGTGTGTTATACAAACTTAATAGTTTGGAAAACTCTCTGGGATATACGTCTGTCAGGAAAGTATCCAGCCCTGAAACCATTTTCATTATATTAGCAATGGCTAATTTTTTTTGTGAACAGTTCTCATATATCTGAAATCCGAAGAACATTTGAAACAATCTTGATAGAAAGGGAACTCTCACCTGTACAGAAAATTTATTGTTACATATTTGTTTAAAGGTACTTTGAAATATTCTGTAGTGGTTTAAAAAATGTACAAAATGTGTGTGTGTGTGTGTGTGTTAGTATATGTGTGTGTATTCATGAATAGATCTCCAGACCATATTGTTAATGGGAAAAGCAAGACAGAGAACCAGGAAATGTAAAGTGTTATTTAATCTTGTCTATTACAAGTATTTGTGCATATATAATTGCATACAAATATAGAAAAAAATTATAGAAAAAAACAACAACAAAACATCCTCTGTTTTAAATCAATATGGCTGCTAGAACAGAATACCATAGACCACTGGTGTCCAACCTTTTGGCTCCTCTGGGCCACATTGGAAGAATTGCCTTGGGCCACACATAAAATACACTAACACTAACGATAGCTGACATGCTAAAAAAAAAAAAAAAACAATCACAGAAACATCTCAATGTTTTAAGGATTTGTGTTGGGCCATATTCAAAGTCGTCCTGGGCCATGGGTTAAGTATGCATGCCACAGACTATATAGCTCACAAACAACAGAAATATATTTGTATAATTCTGGAGCCTGGGAAGTCTACAATCAAGGCTCTGATTTACTGGTGTCTGGTGAGAGCCCACTTCCTGGTTCATAGAGAACCATCCTCTCTCTGTGACTCCCTAGAGTCTCTTTCATTTGGGCTTTAATCTCATTAATGAGTTCCCCACCCTCATGACCTAATCATCTCTGAAGGTCCCCATATATACTAATACCATTTTAGGGATTAGGATTTCAATACATGAATTTAGGGGGACACAAACAGTCTAAACATCCCCGAACTCCTAACAGGAGTGACAGACTGAAAGTAAGGAAATTAAGGGCTGAGGATTCATTTCTGGTCTCATGACTTTTCCTCATGATTGCTGTAGCTCCAGTCATCACCATCATGTCCAGACATGTCAATATAGTTGTAATTAACACAGGGAGTAAATCTCCTGAATCTATTTTATTACAAAAATATATGAGTGCTGTCTCGAAAGAATCCAGCCATATAATATGAAAAATAGAGACATTTATGACTGGATATCTTCTGGACAGCCCTCATACACATATGTATATGTTATGTATATGTGTGTACATATATGTATGTATATATGAGTGTATGTTATGTACGTATGTATTATTTCTGAGGCATCTTTACCACAATTTCCCCCAAATCTCATTGATTAAGATTTCTATCATGCCTGTGATTCTGCTGAAAAATAAATAAAAAGTGGGAAGGTTAAATAACTGGGAATTTCTATCTTCATCATCACAGGCAAGCTCTGGCACCAAGAAAGGAGAAGCGAAGAATAATTATCACATAAGCCACCAACAGTGTGAACCAGGTTTTCATTATAATTTCATTTGTGTTGGGAGGGAGAAGTACCACAATTCTCTCTTCCCTTTGTATGAACTCAGTAGCTCACACTGAATTATCATACCCTAAATAATAGGGTGCATGCACTTTTATTGGAGGTATATGTTGTAACTTATTGTATGAAATCTGACACCATTCTCTAAAATAATATTTTTATGTTGTTTCTTATTAAAATGTATGCTCTAACATTCCTACATAGATTTCTAAATTGTATATCTATTATATTGCCACTGTATCTGTAAGAGTTTGGTCATTGAAAGTGAATACTTCCCTAAATATCTTAAATGACAATTAAAGACTTCTGAATAAATCTTCCTGAAACCTTTCTTAATTCTGGAAAATAATAGTGATTTTTATAGTTCAGGGGATGTGGGAGTTAGCCCTCCACGGTGTCTCCCAGAAGAGATTCTGTAAAAGGTGATTTATTTTAATAGCAAACTATATAGAGCATAAACAAGTATTGTGATGCATCCTAAGAACTAAAAGACAGATCAAGAAGGGAACTGGGTAAACCTGCATGTCCAAGGTAAAGCTGCCACCATTAGTATGCATCCTTAGGGATCAAGTGCAGAGAAATAAGCCCCTGATAGCGGTTCAAGGGGAGGTCAGGTGGGTGCCTGCAGGATCAGACTCGAATCCTATTTGGAGACAGGAAATCTAGGAGGCTTAATTTTTAGAATAGCCTTAATAAATCTGTCAGTAGATGGATGGGCTATTTGATGAGGAAACTGCGAGCGGCCCCCAAGGCTGAGGACTGAACCTGGAATGAGCTGCACATTTAGTTCTTTTGAAACCTGTCCAAAGGAAAAGCTCTGGTGTAAAAGGGAAAATTAGCATATTCTACTCTGGAGAAAGCAACAAAAAGTCACATATATTCTTCCTTTCTTTAAAGCAGTTACAAAGATGTCCAGGTTCTATCTAAGGACAGAATGTAACACTCTCTTCATTAGAACATAGTTTAGTCAATAGTGTCAGAAATTGAGCGATTTCTGCTTGAATCGTGAAAATAATTAACCACAGAGAAACTAGGAAGACACATTTAGGAGCTTATTACAATGAAAAGGCTAGTGTCAACAATAGAAAACACAAGAATTCCTGTGATGCTCTACATAGAGATGGCGGTGTGTTAGTTTTCTCTCACTGCTGTCACAAGTTACCGAAAACTTAGTGGCTTAAAACAAGACATAGTATCTTAGTTCTGTAGGTCAGAACTGTAGCTCAGCTCTCATTGAGCTAGTATGAGGGTCTCAGTAGCACTGTATTCTTTTCTGGAGAATCCATTGCATGGCCTTTCTGTTTTCTAGAGGCTGCCCACATGGCCAAATTTTATCCTCAAATCCAGTAATGACTATTGGAGTCTATTTCTACTACATCACTCTGACATTTACTCTTCTGCTTCCCTCCACGTTTAAGGACTCTTGTGATTATCTGGACTCGTTCAGATAATCCAGGATGATCTCCCTTTTTTAAGGTCAGCTCAATATCAACCTTAAATCCATCTGATATCTGAATTCCCACTTGTCACGTACTATGACATATTTGCAGGTTTTAGGAATTAGGAGGTAGATATTTTTCTGCCTACCACTGTGGACAAACTGCCTAGATATGAAAATCTCTAACATACATTGTTTAGAAACTTGAATAGACGACAATACATATAGTAGAGCTCTACATTTAAAGTACATTTCTGTGTTTCAAAAGAGCTTACAAACTGATTAAAATACGTTAGCTATGGTTAAAGGCAAACTATGTTGTTAATATATCCTGAGGGTTTACATATCTTCAGAATCATATTACATACTTAATGGGAGGAAAAGAAGTTCAGAATTGACCCAATTCTTATCCTCATTTTATAGAGCACACAGAAGTATCATGTTTTTCCAGGTACCTATTGAAGTCCAATACAGAAAAGTAGAGGTATATTACTCCCATAACTATAGTTAAATATTTACTAGTAATTTTATGTCATTTCAACTGTTGACTTACTAAAACGGAATTTTTTTTTAATAAAAAATAAAATTAAATAATGCTTTCTCATAGAGTAATCATATTGAACGAGGAATTGTATAGAAAGTAAAACAATTATAAGATACATTTTATAAATAAAATACCTTATAATCTTTCTTGGTAAATAAGAAATTTTAGCTTCTATTATTAGATTCACAATCTAATGTTTTGGTTAAACTATATCTACAGTATAAAGTTCCTTGAATACTTTTAGGGTTGATTGATAGAAGTAGAAGTGAGAATATGTGTATGGCTATGAGGGTGTTTACTCGTGTAAAAGATGTTTTGATGTTAGTAAAGTGGTGTGTTTGTTTACCTCATTGTGTAGTGATAAGTATATATAAGGAGTGTAGTGCTGTGATTACAATGATAATTCCTAAAATAATAATTGAGATAGGAGATCATGCAAATGTTGATATGACTACAAAAAGCTCTCCAGTTAGATGAATGGTTGTGGGGAGAGCTAAGTTAGTAAGGCTTGCTAGTAGTCACCAGGCTATCATTGAGGGTAGGATGGTTTGTAGGCCTTGAGCCAGGATCATGATTCGGCTGTGGATGTGCTCATAGTTAGAGTTTGCTAGGCAGAAGAGTAAAGCCATGGGCGATTATCAAGGCGGTAGCTCCCATGAAGCTTCAGGGTGTTTGGATGAGGACAGCTACAGTTACTAGTGTATATGGCTGATAGAGGAGTATGCAATGAGTGATTTTAGGTCTGTTTGGCGCAGGCAGATGGAGCTAGTTATGATTATTCCTCATAGGGAAAGCATTATAAAGGGGTATGCTATGGAGCTAGTTAGGGGCTAAGTAGGACTGTGATTCGTAATGTGCTGTATCCCCCAGTTTTAGAAGAATAGCTGCTAAGACCATAGAGCCGGCGATAGGGCTTCTATGTGTGCTTTTGGTAGTCAGAAGTGTAGGCCATACAGAGGTACTTTTACTATGAATGCTGTTATGCATGCCAGTCATAGGAAAATATTGCTTCGTACGGTAGGTAGAAGGTCTATTCAGTAGGCAATTAGTAGGAAGTTTAAGGATCCTACAATATGTTGGAAATAGACTAGTCCTACTAGAAGGGAGAGGGATCCTGTTAGTGTGTAGAATAAGAAGTAAAGTCTTGCATTTTTAGACTCTCTGTCTGGTTTCCTCACTGGGTGATGACAATTAGGGTAGATCGAAGTGTTGCTTCAAATGGGATGTAAAATAAGTTCTGTGGCTGTGAATGTTATGATTAGAAATGTTTGTAATATAATTAGTATAGAGATGTAGATTTTTTTTTTCAGGCCAGTGATTCTTTGATTAGATGGTGATGGCTAGCAATTAGTATAAGCTTTTTAAAGCAAGTATAAAAAACAATGTGCTATATTAATTATTTACAAAATGACATAGTAATGTTTTAAATGTTCAGAAGAATATGTAATCACTGTAGTTCCTAAACAAAGATTTACATTTTTTAAAGATTTATTTTATTTTATTTTATTTTATTTTATTTTATTTTTGAGAGAAGGTGAACGAGAAAGAGAGAGAGAAGGGGGAGAGCCCAGAGCAGTGTCCATAGTTGTACATCATTAGTTGCGACCTGGTTTTATTCCACAAAGGTGGATGTGGGACCTCACAAGGTGGGAACCAAACTGGGGGGCCTCAAACGTGGGAGGTGAGAATCTTTTCCCCCATACCAGTGGTTACCAGTAGCACTGCAGTTCAGCATATGGGTTTGCACAGGCTGTGGCTGGGATTCAATCCCTGGACCTTGAAGTCTCCAGGCAAGCGCTCAGCCACTGAGCTATCCCAGCCTCCCTAAATATCAAGTTTATGTTTTATTTCCTTTTTCTTTTCTATTGTACACCCTCCACAAAATCACAGTGACCACTCTTGATGCCTCTTCTACGGCCTGGGTCTACCCAGGCACCAAGGTATGGTCTATAGTATAAAGTTTAAAATATAGGAAAAGCTTTCACCTTATCCTTAAAAGACCCTAATCCTTCTCCAAAGTACTGAAAACATTTTTTAATCAGTCTAATTCATTTAATTATTATAGCTAATAGCTGAGAGATAATCTTCTAAACATAGGTTAATGCAAAAGGGTTAATCTAAGCAAAACCACAAATGATACAGTTTTCAACAATATAGAATAATGGCATAAAATACTTTCTATGGTGAAGAAAATTTTGAGGCTGCCTTGTTTGGGAGCTCACCTTTTTCAGAACTGTTTGTGATGTTTGATTTTTTATTTCTTCTGTCTCTCAACCCATAGATTCCTTGAAAGTTCTTTCGACAGTAGCAACAGAAATTCTGATAGTTTGGGTTACAGAGAAGATTAAAATTTACAGTTATATTTAACTATGTTGTGTGACATAAGAGATAATATCAGTAATTTAAGTGTGCATTATTGCCAGCTGGTCTACTCTCTTTACTAATCCTAGAAGTTGAAAAACTCTGGATTCAGACTGACTTCTTAAATATTTCATAACAGTCACTCCTGACATATTTAACCACATTTTGCACTTATTTTTTTCAATCACTTGCTAAATAGTTCTATGTGTATATCTTGTCATTTTAGAATGTATCTATAGTTAAACTTATCTATGTTAACTCTTATTCGGGAAAATATAGAAAGTATAAACTTTGTGGTCAACTTGTGTGTTGAAGATTAAATAGATGTCAGTCTCCTCTTTCCTACTGGTTTTATTATCTTCCAGTTATTCCCTCCAGTTATTCCCTCTTCTTCATTCCTACTGCTGGACTGTAGCCACCATCACGTCACACTGAATTACTGAAATAGACTAATTTCAGTCTCTTTGCCATCTAATCTATGCTATCCAACCCCAAAATCAGAGCGCAAAGTCAAATTATTACATATTGCTGAAACTCACTTTCTGAGTAAACCAACATCTCTTCACCTTAGCTTTGGTCAAACCATCTATCCACACACCAACTACCTTAACTAAAATTTCAATGCCAATCAACATCTTCATGTTTCAGAATATACCTCAAAAATTCTTCCCAGCTTATTATACTCTCCAGGTCCAGTATTTTCTATTCCTTTTTAGTTCTCATATTCCTACTGTCTGTACAATCTATCTAATGATAATTCAAGTCTTTCCTCTGGTAACTTTTGATTTACTCATATGTTCTCAAACTTGTCCTATGATTAATGTTTCATGCTTGGAGTTTGATTTTCCTAATTCAATGTACCACCTTTTAGACAAACACCATTTTTAATATAATGTATTTACATATTGAATAAACAGTTATCTAATTCTGCCCAGGCTGTAAACTAGGCACTAAGATTACAAACGTCTATAGAAAACATAAAACAGAGGCCAAGGATCAATTTGTTATATTTCCCAGAGCTTCCAGTATAGTACGTTAATATTCATGGTGTGTGTGTGCACGTTTAAAACATTAAGGTACAGAAAAAACGTTCATGTTATTTAATTTTATTTATTATACCTTTCTGTGTAAAGCACTTATATAACTGGTAGATAATATTTCATTAATTTCATCAATATGTTTATTGGTAGCTACTATGAGTACTACTGTTTGTTGTCCTTAAGGAATTTAAAACCTATGGGAAATGGTAATAAACCAACTGATTATAAAAACTGATGTCAAATTGAGGCATGGTATATATTATGGAGAACAGAGGCTTAGTCCATTCAGGCTGTTATAACAAAAATAACATAGACGAGGTGGCTGAAATAAAACAAATATATCTTTCTCATATTGTAAATGATGGGAAGTCCAAGATCAAGTCTCCAATCAATTCGGTGTCTGGTGAGGACCCACTTGCTGTATCTTCTCATGGTGGAAAGAGAGCTAGAGAGCTCTCTGGGGTCGCTCTTATAAGGAAACTAATCCCTGTGATAAGGGATCCATTCTCGAGATACAAATACTGCCAAGGGTCCCAGCTGCTAGCACCATCACACTGCAGATTCAAATTTCAACATTAGAATTTTGGTGAGATACAGGTCTGTCAGTTTATTACAGAGCATGTCTCCCAGCATGCAAGTAGAAAACAAAAGACTCCAACCAATTTGATGGGTCCAGGAAGGGTTGCCTAGATAAATGAAGTCTAGCCTGATGATTAAAACAAACAACAACAACAAAAATTTGGGTGAGTGCTGGGAAAAGAGTTCCAGGCAAATGAAAGCAGTGTATACACAGGTGACATTTAGGTGAGGCTCACTTAATGAAGCGACAGTTTGCTAATGTGGCTGAGCACAGTGAGAACTGTCCTGCAAGAACTATTGAGGACATATGATGAAAGATCTGGTATGTCACGTAAAGGACTTCTGGCTTTATTCGAAGAAAAATGAAATTCCATGGATGGGTGTGTGTGTTTACGTAATTTCAGAGTTTGAGTGTGGATGAGTGAAACATTTGCAATATAAAAATGTTCATTCTAGCTGCTTCGTAGGGGGCTAGAGCAGAGATCAAGTCAACTAGAAAGCTATAGTATGGCCCAGTTAGAACCAGAGCAGTCGTGGTGAGGGTTATTAAGAGTGAATGAATTTGAAAGATGAGTAGGAGGCAAAATTGACAAGACTTTGGTAAGGTTAGATATGGGTGTGATAAAAATGAAAGTGTTAGAAAGATTTGAAAATTTTTACCTGAGTTATGGATAGACAGTGATGCTGTTCTATGTTTTGACAGCTCAAGGGTTTGGTTTGGGGTATTGCTGAGCTTAGAACAAGCTTCTCCAACCTGTGGTCCACGGGCTGCACGCAACCCAGGATGGCTTTGAATGTGGCCCAACACAAATTGGTAAATTTTCCTAAAACATTATGACTTTCTTGGGATGAAAATTTGTTTTTTAGCCCATCAGCTTTTGTTAGTGTTAGTGTATTTTATGTGTGGCCCAAGACAATTCTTCTTCTATTGTGGCCCAGGAAATCCAAAAGGTTCGACACCCCTGGTTTAGAATGTCAAATCTAATAAGCAATGTCAAAAGAACAAGTGAGAAAAATATGCCCTTGGAACTCAGAAAAGAGTTTTTTTTTTTCTGATGATATATATTTGAGGGTCATTGTTTATAGTTAGACCCTCATGCCATACCTAGTGTTGCAATGGGGCATGGGAAAAAGAATAAAATAAGAAGAAAAACCATCACTACTATGAGTGTTTTGACAGTAATAGAATAAAATATTAAAATAGTTATGTCTTAGTAAAAAGGTTGTAATTATGAATCACAAAATACTGTCATTTTAAAGCAACTTTATGTGCTATTGTATTATTTTGTATTATTATGTTAAAGCAAACTATAATGTGAGAGTTTTACCTTTTATATCAACAAATATATCTCTTAGGTTGGTAAGAAAGGGAAAATTCTCTAAGTATCTATCTCATGTTCTCAGTTATTTTTCCTTAAAATAGTGAATAATCACATTTTGTCTATGTATGCAAATAAATGGATGCTTTGTGGATCTATTTATTAAAGTTTGTTATTGGATATTTTAATACATTTGCGTGTCACATCAAATAATATATTTTCACTACTATGACTTGATTTTTAATAGAAATTTTAAAGGTTGTTCAGTTAACTCATTTTGATCCAATACTTAAATTCTATTAAATCTTACCCACATATTTTAATTCTTTCTTTTAATATAATATATCTGATAAGAAGTGACCATTCTCTGGGGATACTGGGATAGCTCAGAATTATTGAGTGCTTGCCTAGCAATTGCAAGGTCTAGGGATCAAATCCCAACCCCAGCCAATGAAAAACCATATGCTGAACTGCGGCAGAACTGGAAATCTCCGGGATGGCTCAGCAGTGAAGGTGTTTACCTCCCATGCAGGAGGCCCCCAGTTCGGTTTCCAACCACCCACAGCCCCACATCCACCTGTGTGAAATGAAACCATGTCACAACTAATGATGTACAACCATGGAGACTGCTCTGGGCCCTATCTACCCCGCCCCCCCTTTTCTCTTTCTCTTTCTCACCTTCTCTCAAACAATAACATAAATCTTTTTAAAAAATAGTAACAATTCTCAAACCATCTCAAGGAAAGACATTATTAAATTTAACAAGCATAATTGTCACTATATATGAAATTTAAATAGAGATCATAGAATTTTAATTAAACAATAAATAGATGTCCTACATGGCATTATCTAAAAACCAACAAAAAGTGTTATGAATTTGACATTACTGTCATTGAGTTCAAGTATATGCTGCAGAAATAATTTTATGCATTTAATTATGCATAACGGAAACACTGAGTGTCTATTGATACATAATGTATAAAAAAAATCTTATAATTTTTTAATCAAATATTCCAGTAGGATAGTTGAGTTGTTTCTTCTTTATGATATTAAAATATCTCCCCACATTCCTGTGTTTGGGGCATTCAACTATATCGCTGACAGTATTTCCAAAAGACATTGAATTCTATCAGGAAGACTATGAGGTTGTTGTTTTTTTAACAGAGTTTCAAATTACATGGTTATAAATGAGCATCATTTTTAAGGCTTGTCATTGGGTCTAAGAAGCTATTGAGGAGTGAGAGCCTCGTTTATTTCAGCAGAGCGTAACTGTTGCACCGATTCAGATATAGCATGGGGACTAGTAAATACTAATCTTTGGGGCTCAAATTCCCATTAACCACATGAATGATTCTCAGTGCTGAGACTGAAGGATTTAGCTGCTTTGTTGTAATAAGCAAAGCAGTTTCAATGTTTGAATGAGTAATATTTTCATGAAATCATGTCTATTTCTGTGCATGTATTTATTTTGCTATCTACTTATGGTATTTCAGGTAATGACACACACAGATGAAGGAAATACAATGGTGTTCTATCTTGCCAGGAGTGTGGATTAATATATTTTCTACTAAATTTATTTCATACAAATCTCACTGTAGTGTTATGAAAACAGAAGGTTGTGTGTCAGAAAGCATTTTCCACAAAGTAGAGCAGTGAAAGCAAACAAAACAAAAAGAAAAGGAAAGGAAACATTAGCTCAACAACATCTCCAGTTACTAAACAGTACACAAATTCTGCATAATTGATTGGTTGCTACTCATTCATTTTAATATCAATGACAAAAACACTTGTGTGTGTTTTTAACTTGCTGTGAGATATAAAAAATTAAAAATGCATTCATATATGCGGGCTCTTCGGGGGAAAAAATCCAGCCATAAATGCCCCTGTATTTCATAGTACATGGCTGGATACTTTCTGGACAGCCCTCCTATTGCGATAAAAACATCCACATAATCTAGTCTTCTAACCAATGATCAACCAAAAAACAAACAAACAAAACAGAAAAGGACCATGCGCCTTCCTGTTCAGATCATTATTCTTACATTATGAAGAATAAATATATATTTTTAGTTTGATTGTGAGAGTCTTTTTCACACATACCTTATTATCAAACCATGTGTATTTTATTCACACAAAAGTTTGAATGTACGCCACGCCTTCCGGCCACCCAGAGCCCTTCCTGTGTGCTTCAAGTGGATGCAAGGGAAGCCCATCAATCCTCCAGTCAGTGTCCGTGTCTTGAGAGACTGAAGCCAACCTAAGACAGTTAAATGTAGGGATGTCCTTTGCCCCACTAGGCCTTACTTTGTAGTACATGTTCCATTGAGTTTGTAACATACAACCATATTCCCTTCAAATTACTTTACACATTTGCATCATTTCTGAATTTGAAAAACTTTGATTAATGTGGAGTACTTTGCTTCTCACTCTTCCTGTTTTCAAAAAATTAAATTCTTAGGGACAGATAGAAGGCTGAACTTTTATTTCCTGTCCCTATATTACTTTCTCCTTTCTCCTTGATTACAGTTATAGGTGGGTAAGTGTCTTAAGTAGTTAGAGTATTCTGAAGTTTTCCAGTTTATCTCCAGGAAGGCTAAAACAAAAAAACAAAGAAACAAAAAATAACTCAAGAAATGTAGTACGTTCTCTCTCTAAGGAACAAAGATGATTTTTCAAGATCATTTGATTGTTGACAGGTAGAAAAAGAGCCCTCACCTAATAGAGTATAGGTTTCATGGGTCTACTTTAGAGACAAGAATTTGCAGCAAACACAATTGAATGGGAGAAATTAAAAGCCTCAACCCACTGGTACAGGATTTAATAGTCCCCTGTTTTACTTGCTTTCCTCTGTTTTCTTTTGGCGTAAGGCTGGATATTTGTGTAAAAAACACTAAATTGCTCTACACCGAGCTCCTTTATATCCGATTTCTTTCGAAATAAGCCTAACAGGCTTTATTAGATCAGGAGAAAGATATTTTCAGGACACAGCCAAGGCAAAATTCATTACTACCACATCTAGTGCTTGTGAACTAACACATACCCCAACCTTATATTCAAGCCATTTAATGAAAATGGAGATTTACATGAAATTGGCACAAGATCCTTCCGACGGTTCTATTAGAAATTTATGAAAGGCCAGATGTAAAGCCAGATAAAATAATTCATTGTGTATGTGAGCAAATTAATCATCTCTAAATAAAAAGGAACATGTCAGTATTTAATAAGACAGTTGGTATGTGTTTTACTGAAAAGTGCACATTCAATTGTCCTTTTTCTTTAGCCTTTAGTTTGAGGGCTGATAATGTGAATATTTCCGTAAAGTAACTAGTCTTTTTGCAGCATTGAACTGTTCAAAAAGACCTTGCTAGTCTCAATATGACTGCAATTCTCTGTTTGTCATTGAAATAATTGATATTTCATTGATATGTAAATGAATGTATGAGAAAGAAAGAATTTTTTTCGTATGTATTGCAACACAATTATAAAACTGATTTTTCAAATAATCACTATTAGGTTTTATGCAATTTGTGCCTGGAAATCTCCACTTGTAGAAAAAGCCATAAACCTCAAATCATACAACTAAAGGGTACATTTGTCATAGTTTAGGTACAGTATTTTTCTGTGTATAAGATGACCCCATGTATAAGATGACCCCACTTTTCAAACACAACATTAAGAAACCAGTACATGGATTACTCCCATGTCTAAGACAGCCCCAATATTTGGTCTAACAATTTTAGACAAAAATATCATGTTACAGGAAAATATGGTGACTTGTTATAGTGAAAAATGGAAAAATAATATGTTAAATTTTGTCCATATACTTTTTTTAGAAGATTTATTTTATTGTTTTTGACAGAGAGAAAGAAAGAGACAGAGAGAGACAGAGAGAAGGGGGAGGTCCCAGAGCAGTCTCCATAGTGTCATCAGTTTTCGACATGGTTTCGTTCCACACAGGTGGGTGGGGACCATGCAGGGTGGGAACTGTGCCAGGGGCCTCGCTCATGGGAGACACGCACCCATGAGCCAGAGGCCAAACTGGAGGACAAGAACTGAACTGGGGACCTCCCACATAGGAAGCACAACCCAGTCTAGCATATGGGTCCACACGGGCCAGGGTTGGGATTTGATCCTCGGTCCCCGGGGCTGCAAAGCAAGCGCTTAACCCACTGAACCATCCCGGCTTCTTCTTGCTCATATACTTTTTAACAACTGGAGTTTTGTTTTTTGTTTTTTAATATTCTAGATTTATCAGAGATTTTTAGAATCATAACTGCAGAAGGTTATTAAATTGAATCTCCTTATTTTATAACTTTAAACCCTTATAAGTAGAAAAACTACCTAAGTCACTAGATTAGTGAATAGTTAGAAAAAAAAAATAGTAAGTTCTTGTTAATTGTAGGGGAGTTCATGATATGGGCTTTAAATCACAAACTTCTAAATTAAAAGTTGGTGTTCATCTGTTATTACATGTAAACAAACCATTATAAACTTTAGTTTCTTCGAAGAATTGTTTCAGAAATTGAATAACACACCTATTCAGTTAACAGAAAATATATGACACCATTTTTTAAAAGATACCTGCTCCTTAGTAAGCACTGTGCTATTAACTTTATTTACATTATTTCTGAAACTAGCGACCCTCCATATGAGGCAAAAATAATGGTCCCCAATTCATGAAATAGTTGAGTCTCAGTCACCACATATAAACATTTGTCACAAAGTCACGAAGATATTTGTAGATAGTGATAGAGCCAGGCTTTTGAACCTAGGTATAACTCTTTTCTATGCCTCGTTGCCCTGTAGCATAGGAACTCAAATGATATTTACCTTCTTTTTTGTTCAAGTCTTTCTGCTAACATTAATGTAATTTTAAATATGTCGTGATTCTTTTTAAGGATGATTCTAAAAACTTAGGAAAAGATGGCACTTACATACGTTCTTTCATTTTGCAGATGCCCTGTTTAAAATCCTGGCAGTTGCAATAATCTAGAGAAATTTAATTTTAGTAAATGCATTTTTAAAAATGCATTAAAAAAATTATCTCTGATATTGTATGCAAAAAATGAAAGAGGCATTTTTATGATGGGTGATATAGTTTCAGAGAGAAAATTAGAGAATGAAAACCTTGAAATAAATATGAAGTTCTTGGGCAAGCCCAGATGGCTCAGCAGGTTAAGCTCTCACTTTGTGGCCCTGGGGACCAAGGATTGAATCTGGCCCTGGCCCGTGCAGACCCATATGCTGAACTGGGCAGTGCTTCCCATGCGGGAGACCCCCAGTTTGGTTCCTGCGCCCAAGTTGGGCCCCTGGCTCGAGGGGGTGTGCCTCCCATACAGGAGAACCCCCACCACCACCTAGTTTCTACCCTGTGAGGTCCCCACCCACCTGTGTGGAATAAAACTATGTAGAGAACTGATGAAGTTCAACTACGGAGACTGCTCTGGGCCCTCCCCCTTTTCTCTCTGTCTCTCTCAGTCTCTCTCTCTCTCTGTCCCTGTCAAAAACAATAAAATAAATCTTTTTAAAAAATATATGGAATTCTAGACACTAAACCAGGGGTTCCCAACCTTTTTATACCCTAGGGCGCATTCTAAAATATCGGTAGGGTGGCAGGCACCAGCTATTTCTAAGGATATTTATTATTGAACAAGAATAAAAAATAATAAAAATAATTTTAAAATAATAAATTTATTGTACAAATTATATACACACAAAGAAACATATATACAAAACGTAATACAAAGTAAATAAAAAAACACACTTATAATAAAATCATTCAAAAAAACATAAAAGAAAACATAAAAAAAACCAATCTGTCAGTGTGATCTTTGGCATTGCATTTCATTGGCCAGTGCCTCGTAATTAAGAGAGTATGACGACAACCCTGTTAGCAAACAATTATTAAGATGCTCATCGGTAAGTCGAGATCTATATCATGATTTTATTAAATTCATGTTTGAAAATAAAGATTCGCATAAATATGTTGACCCGAAAAACGATTTGATATGCTGCTTTTTTAATTTTTTTTTATTTATCTTTTTTTAGATTTATTTATTGTTTTAGACAGAGAAAGAGAGAGATACAGAGTCAGAGACAGAGAGAAGGGGGAGGGCCCAGAACAGTCTTCATAGTTGCACATCATCGGTTTTTCCACATAGTTTCATTCCACAGGTGGGAGCGGGGCTGCACCAGGCAGGAACTGGGCCGGGGTCTTGCCCTGGTGAGAACTGAACTGGGGGCACTCCCCAGTTCAGCATATGGGTCCGCACGGGCCGGGGCCAGGATTCGATCCTTGGTCCCCGGGGCTGCAAAGTGAGCGCCTAACCCACTGAGCCATCTCGGCTCCCTTATGCTGCTTTTTTTTAAAAATGGGAACCTTTCTTTGTCGACTATGTTCCATCAGTCCTCTGATATTAAGGATTTTAGCAAAATATCGTTCTTAAGGTTCAAAATGTCTAACTCTAGTTCTTCTGCTTTCCCCTGAACAAGGTCTGCTATACATGCGGCTAGTTCTATTCCATTTATTTGGCAAGTAAAAGGATTGATACAGAAGGAGACAATTGACTCAATATTTGTAAACTGCAGAAATCTCTCTTCAAACTGTTTTTGAAGCACTTGCAGGGTCTCAATAAATAATGACACGTTTAATTCATTGTTACCTAGCATTTTCCTCATATATGGGAAGTGCACGAGAGACTTGATATGCAGATGTGATAGCAACAAAGTCAATTTTGCTTTAAATGCTTTTACAGAGCTTATCATTTCAGCTATATTTTTGTCTTTTCCCTGCAACTCCAAACTGAAAGAATCTACTTTTTCCATGGTGTTAGCAAGAAAACCCAAATCCACCAGCCAGCAAGAGTCTGTTAGTTCATCCTAATTTTCATTTTTACCATGTATAAATGTTTTTATTTCTTCAATGAAGTTCACAAATCTTGTAAGAACTTTACCTTTACTGAGCCAACGTACTTCAGTATGCAGGATGAGATTGTGTTCTTTATCTTCAGTATCTTCTAACAGGGCCTTGAAAAGTCGGTGTTGCAATGGAGCTGCTCGAATAGAGTTGATGATCTTTGTGACTATTTTCATAACAAGTTCAAAGGGCAGTATTTTACAACACAAAGCTTCCTGATGGATAATACAGTGGTAGGACATAAAGTTTGAAAATGATTCATCTTTCCTGCAAAGGACAATAAATCCTTTGCTTTCACCAACCGTTGCTGGTGCCCCATCAGTAGTTATCGCAGACAACTGATGCAAAGGCATGTTTATCGACCTGGCGTATGTTCTGGAAGTTTTATAAATATCCTCACCTCTCGTCTGTCCTTTCATTGGTAATATTTGCAACAGCTCCTCTTTTACTGTGAAGTTACTAAATACCATTCTCACCATAACTGCCAACTGTGCGGTGTCTGATATATCTGTTGACTCGTCCAATTGCAGAGAGAAGCAGTCACATCTTTCCAAGTCAGTCTTTAACTGAGTTTGCAA
>PVKE010008658.1:0-47070 GCA_004027555.1 Craseonycteris thonglongyai
CATGACGTTGGCTCTGCCTGCACAGAGGCCCCTGCTAGCTTTGGCCTTAGGAAGCCAGGAGGAGAGGTGTGTCAGGTTTGTCTTGCTTCCTTCTCCACCCACCTCAGTTCATCTTATAATCCCAATGGTCTTTCCCCTTTCAAGGTCTCAGAATTTGAGAAACCAACTCAGGTGCAGCTTTTCAAAGTAATCAATCAGGCAGGGCTTCTGAGAGACATGGCATCTGTTGCAGTTCATTTTAAACAGAGATACAAAATATTATTAAATGTATATTTTTAATAAAGCCAATAGTTACTTTTACTTATAGGAGCTTTAAAAGTAAGATACAAAATGTAGAGTTCCAGTTTGGAAGCATTGTAACTATTCACATGATGTCCTGCTGATGCCTGAGCAAGGCAGCCATGCCTGGCCACGCAAAGGACACACACACAAACACACACACGCACGCACGCACGCACGCGCGCTTTGGCGAGATGACTGCCAAGCGCAGCACCTGGAATTACCAGTGTTCAGAGCAAGGTGGTACTGAGAACACAGCACCGACCAGGAGACCACACAAAGAGCTTCACACAGTCTCACAGCCCATGGAGATACAATTACAAAATGTCTTAAGAAAAACAGACTAGAAAGGACAATTAGCGATGTCGATGTCAGCTGCACTGGGACATTAAGGACTGACCTCTGATCAGGGTGAGGTCTTGGGGAGGCACTGTTAAAACAAGGGTACTTCAGTATAACTCGAAATACAGGGTACTGTGAACACATTACTGAAGGAAATAGAAAACTATCTTACAAGTCAAACAGCCATAAACAACTTCAACAGAGATTAGTGCACATACTGTGACAGCGAACACAGACAAGAGCCACGCAGGGTTGGTGCAAAGCACGTGCCTGAAAAAGTCTATGTACAACACAGTTCTCTGTAAACATGGTGAGGTGAATGTTCAGAACCCACGGTGAGAGGATCATACGCACAGGCAGCAATGGTATCCCCACACAGCACAAGACAACACCCGAGGCCTGGAAGCAGCCTGGCGACACAGTACTAGTAACTCAGATGGCTGGGCTCAGACACCCTAAGGGTCCTCTGTAATTAGTGTGTATACATATATATATATATATATTTTCTTTTTGGTATTTTTAAATATAAATTTACTTATATCCATAGAAAAATGAGAACATAAATGTGTTATTACAATCTCTGCTGAAAAAGCTTTATGTGGAGTTAGAAAGAATAAACCATTTATTAGTAATTAACATATATTAAAATGGTTTAATGATTTAAGAAAATATAAAAAAAAATATTAATACTGTCAAACTTTCATACCAGAAAATATTATGGATTTTTCTCAGTTAGACTTTTTTCAAAGATGAAATATGAAAAATTTAAATAAATTTTATATAAAGAACTTCTGTAACCTCAATCAATATACAGTGGGATATGTCTATTCTATATAGATACATTTATTATTCTCAATTTAAGCACCATTCAATTCTTCTGGATCCATTCTGGCTGGAAAATATCCCTAAATCCACAGGATGTTATCTATTTATTGGCACATGTTAACTGAAAATGAGGTTTGTTTTTTATTTAAAGAAAATACTTTAAATTAATTCTTAGCTACATCTTAATTGGTTTGTCTTGAGCCAGCTCATAAATGTTACTGCAATTCCAAGTGCAGGTGTCTCTGTGCAGCCCCTTGGCCACACCCCCCACACTCTGAGACCCTATGGGAGGCTCTGAGGCCAGCAGGTGTAGCTCAATCCCACACAGACAGCAGCTAGCTGGCTCGTCTCCATGCACCGTCAGGAACATGCCTCTGACACCGGATTTATGATCCTGCTTTTGTAAATCCAGTAAAGGCTGCGCCCCCTGGGTGCTGCAGGAGTGGTGATGGCTGCCCACCCACAGAAAACCCCGGTGACTGCTCCTGATCAAAAACACTCTACATGTTGTCTATTTTGTATAAGCTTAAATAAAAAGTGTTGAACCAACCTCCAGCTGCTACATTTGTTATCTTAAAATAGTCAATGCATTTTAGGCAGGAGATGTTTTAACTAAAAACCTGTATGAAAATAGCTATAAAATACAGTGATTGATGTGATCATCAATGTGTTAAGGAGGGTAAGGGGAGGTTTCAGAATGGTCGGTTTTGCTCTCAGCCTTTAGGTCTGATGCCTTCACAGCACACACAGTGGAACTATGAGCTTGAGAGCTGTGTTTCTCAGTGTGGCCTGTGACCACCTGCATCAGAATCACCAGAGTGCTGACTTGAGCTTGAAGAGCCCTGCATTTCCCTGAGGAGGGTCAGAGACCTTAGTCTCCAGCTGGCCCTCCAGGAGTCTGATGCCTCCCAAATTTGAGAAGCCAGGCCTTAAAGGCTTAGAGCTACCAACCACCCCCATCCCCAAGGGTCCCTGCTTGGGACAGGGGTACACTGGTCCTCTGGGGGGCTGGTGCCAGCTAGTCAGCCCTGGGGTGGGGACACTGGCCCCACCAGCTTTGGGTGGCCGGGTGGGCGGGCCTGGGTCAGTATTGGGGCAAGTAGGCTGGCCTGCGCTCAGCCTTCCCAGGGAAGGCCTTGAAGCCCTTGGACGCTGCCTTGTGTGCTGCTGGTGGTGGGGGCTGTGGTGGGGGCTGCACGTAGGTGAAGGAGGCGGCGCTGCAATCGCTGGTCGCAGCCCAGACTGGGGACTGCAGCATCTGCATGGTGTCGTTCCACTGGCTTCCAGGGCTGGTGACTGCATACAGCGGTGCACTTGGGCTAGGCAGTGTGCTGGGCAGAGGGACAGGGTGCTGCCAGGGTGCTTTGGGTGGCCACGTTTTGGTTTTGTTATCCTGAGAAACAGAAGAAGATTCTTAGTGGCTTTCCCCACCTCCCCCGACCTCTGGCCCTGTTCTTACCTAAGAGACAGGGTGAGACCCCCACTCCTCCCCAAAGCCCTGGAACAGCACTGTTCAGTAGAACTTGCCATGATAGAAGTGTTCTATGTCTGTACTGTTCAATACAGTGGCCACATGTGGTTAGTGGCCACCATATTGGACACCACAGTCCCACAGCTGGCTCTGAGTCAGCTGAAATGGCGAACAATTTAGACAAAGAAGCCCTCATAGAAGTTGAGGCCCCCTTAAAACTTAAGCTTCGGAACCTTGCTCATGGTCTGCACCCCAAGCCATCCGTGGCCAGAGCAGAGCCCACAATACCTGATTCACGTCCTCCACTGTGGTAAGGAGAGGCGGTGAGGGCAGCGTGCTGATCTCCTGCTCTCCACTGCTGTGTTTCCTGAAAGAACCAGGAGCTCAGTGCAGTGGGTTTCCTGCCCAGCTTACCTCCAGGGGGCACCCCAGCCACTTGCACTGATTCTAGGTGGGGTGGGGGTGGGGGGATTGGGTCCACTGCTTGCAGGCGGATAACGTGGGTCACCATTGGATGGTGCTCTCCCATAGCGATCACAGGGCTGGGCTGGGGTAGAGACGGCAGACATGAGGACAGGCACTGGCTGTTTCAGCTGCTCTCTGAGTCCACCAGCTCTGGCCTTTTGTTAATTTATTCAACAGACTGTGACTGATTATTTACCACGCACTTGGGATACGTGACTAAAAAAACAAATGGCTGTTAGTGCTAGTACTGGATGAAAAGAGCGCATACTGTTGAATGGGAAAGGCGAGGACAGAGCTGGCTCAGAAGCAGGTGCATCGTCTACCAGCACTCCTGCACGCAGCAGCAGTCTGCAGAGGTGCTGAGACGGGGACTTCCTTAGGATGCCTAACCGGCCTCTCCACTTCCCACAACTTCACCCTTTTGCTCCTGCATTCCTCCCTGTCTTGGTACCCCCTCTCACACAGATGCTCAGGCCAAAAACCTGTGTGCCATCCTTGATTCTTCTCTCACATACCCCACAATTCCTCACCAGTTGCTTCCTGATACTGTTCAGCTTCCTGTTCATCAGAGGCCTCCCTGACTCCCATTCGGAAAACAGAAAATCCATCTGTCCCCTGCATTCTTTCTCTTCAATACCTTTAGTTTTCTTCACAGCATCTAACCCAACCTGACATACGTGTGTGTGCGTGTGTGTGTGTGCGCGCGTGCGCACAAGTATAAAATCTACCTTCCCTCAATTGAATATAAATTCCACAAGGAAGGGGATTCTGCTTTGCTTGTTGCTATATCACCAAAGCCTGGTACCTTATAGGTAATAATAATGAATGAATAAATGAATGTAACTTTTCTGAGCCTTGGTTTCTTCATCTGTGAACTGGGGGTAAAGCAGTACTTATCTAATAAGGTGGTTGCTATGGGCTGAATTGTGCCCTGCCCCTCCCCATTCCTATGTTGAAGTATTAACTCGCAGGACTTCAGGCTGTGACTGTACTTAAGAGATAAGGTGTTTAAACAAGTGATTAAGTTGAAATGAAGTCATTGGGGTGAGCTCTAATCCTATATGACTGGTGTCCTTACAGGAAGGGAAGATTAGGACACAGGCGGCACAGAGGAGACCAGGTGAGGACAAAAAGGTAGCCATCTGCAGGCAAAGAAGAAAGGCCTCAGAGGAAGCCAACCCTGCTGACACCGTGATCTCATACGTCCAGCCTCCAGACCTGTGAGGAAATCAATTTTTGTTTAATGCCCACCCCTGACCCCCAGTCTGCACTGCTTTGATTTGGTAGCCCTAGCAAATAAATATAGTGGTTGGCACAGAGAGCACCCTAGCTTTATTAGCAATCACTGTCATCACCACTGTTGCTACTCTGTGCATCCTGACTCAGGCACCATTCCACCTTCATCTCCCCACTCCCCACGCTTATTCAGTGAAGCCAGACCCTGTCATGTGAGGGCTGTGTAGCCTGGCCTGCCTTTCCACCCCACAGCATGACTTCTGATGCCCAGGAAGCCCTGCATGCTCTCTCATTTCCTGTCCACATCCTCTAGACTGCCACCTCTGGGCCTCTGCTTCCTCATAGCCACAAGTTTCTCTACTCCTTTCTAACCAAGTTCTTGTCTTATTTCAGGGCTCACTTTAATTTTTGTGGCTACTGTTGAAAATTTAGATCTGAATATATTACTATTTTTTTCAATTTTAATTCTTTTTTTTTTTTAACTGAACTGGGGGCCTCACGGCATTCGGGAAGCACACCCCAGTTCAGCATGTGGGTCCGCCTGGGCCGGAGCCGGGATTCGATCCTCGGTCCTCAGGGCTTCAAAGCGAGTGTTTAACCCGCTGAACCATCCCAGCTTTCCCTATTTTTTTCAATTTTGAAATACCATTCAGAGGTCCTTTTATCCAGTTCCACCTTTGACAATGAAACTGAGGCTCAGTCTTGGCCAGGCCTTTATTCAGAGCTACAAAGCCTGCTGCTGAGTCCCAATGAGAACTTGGTTGTCCTGGGCCTGCCACACTGGTATTTTTGGTGACCACTGGCACGAGACTATTCTGCTAGCAAAAATTCAACCAAATGTTAAGTCCTTGGGGCTATGAGCCTGTGTGTTGGCCCCACAGGGCGCTCAACAAGACAGTGCCCGAAAGGCGTTCTGCATTCCTCATACAGGCAGGAACAATGGGGCTCCTGAGCTGTCCAGAGGAACGAGCTGTGGATCACATTCACGCGCCTCTGTCCTTTGATTCAGAAATCTCTTCAAGAAATCTAGTTTGAATTTGTATGCATTACCCCCACTTAAAACCTTACAAAGCTTGATAATAAAATAAATTTTAGGGGAGGCTAGGATGGCTCAGTGGGTTAAGCGTTTGCTTTGCAGCCCCAGAGCCCGAGGCTCAAATCCCGGCTCTGGCCCATGCTGACCCATATGCTGAACTGGGGAGTGCCCCCAGTTCAGTTCTTGCCGGGGCCTATGTGGGAGGCTCCCGGCCCAGTTCCTGCCCTGTGCAGCCCCGTGCCCACCTGTGGAGTGAATCTATAAGGAAAACTAATGCTGTCAACTATGGAGACTGCTCTGGGCCCTCCCCCTTCTCTCTGTCTCTCTCTCTCTCTCTCTCTGTCAAAAAGCAATAAAAATAAATCTTAAAAAAAATAGTAATAAAATAAATTTTGGTTGCTAAAAAATAAAAAAAGAAATCTCTTCATACCTTCTCTGCTTGACAGCAGCAACGAGGTCAGGGCCTGAGAACATGGAGAATAAGCTGTCTCCATTGGCAGAGGACGTCTCATCACTTGAGCTGGCCGAGTCTCCCTGAGTACCTGACCAGCCGCTGTGTAGGCTATCCCTGAAAGCCAAAGAGAGAAGCTGGTACCAGGCCTCCCGTAGCCAGCCTGGTCACTGGCTGGATAGCCCAAGGCCAGCCCTCAACTCCTACCCAAACCTTAAAAGACACTCATCTCACAACCATATAATGGTCTCCTGTCTCTTGTATGCTGGTCAAACCTGCGTTGTTCAAGGGTCAATTGTATTTTCGATCCACAGTTGGGACTCCATGTATGCAGAGGGCCAACTTTAGTTATATGAGGATTTTCAATTGCATGGTGGGTTGATGCCCCTAGCACCTGAGTTGTTCAAGGGTCAACTATAATACATATGCATCATTGCTCTTTATTCCTCTCAGAAGTCTGTGGATATATGTAAAATTTATTTTAGAGCTAACAAAAAGTTGAACTGGTCTTTAGCTGCTCAGATGTGAAAAATCAATCCCAAGTTGTTGTTTTTATGATGACAATTCAGTTCTCTCAATACACTGGAATCTGAACCATGTACCTTTGCTCTCTTATAGGCTACAAGGTTCACACTCCACAAATCACACGGGTTTCACAGACATGCTCATTTCAGCATAAAGATTGTGTTAAATATGTAATTACTCACAAACACTATCAAATAAGATCCTTGTCTAGGGCAGAAGAGTCTGTCTTGAAAATCAATTTATACTAATGGTGTGTTCACAGGGACATGCCGTGACATCTACAGTTAATCACAAAATTCTGACCCTCTGAAGATCTGACCATGTGTCACTCTCATATGCAGGCTTGAAATTTAAACTGCTTGATAAAAGTGCACAAAGGCCCCACGGAGAACCACCAGATCCCAAACCCAGCTTCTCTGCTACACCCAGCACTCACCCTTCCGTGAAGAACTCTGGGAAGGGCCAGGTCCGATGGGTATCATCCATGGGTGGCCAGTGCCCCTGGGGGTTGCCTGGGCGGCGACCATGTTGGACTTGCCGCTTCTGCTGCATTGCTTGGCTCACTCCTGCCACATAGCGTGCAAACTCAGGGTCTGAACCCACTGTATTAAGACAAAGGGACAAATGAAGTTTGGAGCCAAATTGGCCTCATTTCCTTCACTACCTTCTGAGGATGTGCTGGTCACATACACAGTAAAAGGTGGTGAGGAGCTGCCAGGCCTATGGATGCAGAGCTGGCTGCAGGATTTGCCTGGCAGCACACAGACTGAAGCTCAGCTATGGGTTGTGTCAGGAACTGTCAGGAAGGGCTACGTGCTGGACAGAGGCAGGCTGAATGTGAACAAAAGACAAAGAACACAAAGGGTTCGCTTTATCCACGATTAAATATTAAAGACAAACACCAGTTACTGTAAAATTTTCCAATGTTTGATGTTATGTACTTAACAACTTAGAAAATCAGATGATAGGGAAGCCAGGATGCCTCAGCAGGTTAAGCGCTTCCTTTGCAGCCCTGGGGACCGGGGATCGAATCCTGGCCCCAGCCCATGCGGACCCACATGCTGAACTGAGGTGTGCTTCCCATGCAGGAGGCCTCCAGTTCAGTTCTCAACACCTGGTTCGGCCCCTGTCTTGAGGGGCTGTGTGGAATGAAACCATGTTGAAAACTGATGACGCACAAGTATGGAGACTGCTCTGGGCCCTCCCGCTTCTCTCTCTCTGTCAAAAACAATAAAATAGGGAAGCTGGGATGGCTCAGGGGGTTAAGTGCTTGCTTTGCAGCCCCAGAGCCCAAGGATCGAATCCTGACCCCGGCCCATGCAAACCCATATGCTGAACTGGGGTGTGCTATCAACTATGGAGACTGCTCTGAACCCTCCCCCTTTTCTCTGTCTCTCTCTCTGTAAAAAAAAAACAAACCAATAAAATAAATCTTAAAAAAAAAAATCAGATAACTTCAGCCAACTGATTCCCTGGAAGTATTGAAGCATTCAGGTCTGCCAGATAGAGAATATATGCCATTCCCACTTGTTCCCAACTATAATTCAGTATTTTCCTGGATATAAGATGGTAGACCTCCTAATTCGGTATGCAGATAAGAGTGGTAATGAGTAAAATGAAATTTCAGAATGTATTAAGAAGTGACCAGAAACATACTACACAGAGCTGAGTGAGGATGTGCAGGGCAGTAAAAGGGGGGGGGGGGGGGGAACAGCACAAAAGGCATTTAGAGAAAGAGTCAAACAAAAAGATATGGCAGGGAAATATCTATGAGTCACAAATTGAATATGACTCTGCAACATTATGTTTTAGCTTCAATTTGGGGCAGATACTAAAGCACCATCCCATTGTTAGTTTCGTTCAGGGCGCTGCCACAGGAATACAGCATGGAACTGTGCCATTTGTACACTGCAGCAAGACGCCGACACAAGAGAAAAGCAGCTGAAATCAAGGCCTGTCCCAGAGAGTCAGGCCATGCCCCTCAGGGGCTGTGTGTGCCTGTTTAGAGGGGCACTGTTCTAACTGGCTCTGCCCAAGGGGGTATCTTCCATAGCTCACCTGTCCTGTGGAGTGCCCTTCCTTCATTTGCAAAAAGGGCTATAGAGGCTTTCTGCCCTTGGGGCAGGGTCTGCAGGAAGCTACAGTAAGGACTTGAAGGTCAGAAAGGAACACTAGGAAGAAAAAGCTGGTAGGATTCGCAGGCTAAGGACATAAAGACTGTCAGGGCCTCAGAAGGTATCAACAGTGGCATATTTCTGCCAAACACCATTTATACTCTGGTTTAGTTATATGACTGTCAAAAAATGTACAGACTATCAGCAACAGAGAAAATATGCCACGCTCACCCCAGTCATACCAGGTGGGCTTGCTCCTCCATAGCATGTAGAACTGTTTGCTCTTCCTGTACCCCAAGGTATAAGGTTTCCCACATCTACCCACCCAAGGAGAACAAGAACAAGAAAGTATGAGCAGAATTTCCTCTCCTGCTGGTTATGTACATAAATATTTGCTATACTTTTATAATATTCCACAGTCCTCCACTTGTGAATATATTTCCTACTTCTATATATCTTTTGCTAAATTAGAGAAAAATGGAATGAAGTTTTATATATTTATCTTGCACCTACCCACCTTACTAGAATTACTTACTAATTTTGGAAGTTTTTGATTGAGGAATTTTTATTTTTCTCTAATTCTATTGCTAGCAAAGAGACGTGCTTTTTAATCTATCTTTTCTAACGCTTGGTTTTGTCTTGCTGTATCTGCTAGAAAGTTCAAGACAAAGTTATACACTATTGGTAGTAAAAGTTGCCACCCTGTCTGGGTATAGATTTTAACTGGATGATTTTGTTTCACTATATAAAGTGCTACTTGCTATTGACTTTTCATATAGTCTTTTTTTTTATTCAAGAAATTTCCTTCTATTCATGTTTTACTTTGAGGAGTTTATTTTTTAAGAATTGCTGGTGTCTTCACAGCATCTACTATATGAATTTTTCTCATTTAACTGTTTGATATGATGGATTACTGTACAGTAGCAGAGTTCTTTACAATGAACCACCTTACATTTTGACGTAAAAAGGGCTCAGTAATATATATTCCTCTTTTGATACAATGCTGGATTTCCTTGCATCTATCCATACTCATAAGTGAGATGCACTACAGTCTGCTTTTTGTATGATCCTTTTAAAGTTTTTATAGTAAAAATCATGTTGGCTTCATAATTACCTTTCCAATCTCTTCTATTGAAATAGATCTAGGCAAGTTTTCCACTTCTTGGTCCAATTTGGTAATGTATATTTTATCAGGAAAGTATCTATTCAGTTTTCAAATGTGCTGTCATCAAGTCATGAAATCTCTCCTCTACATCTGTAGTAGTTAAAATTTCCTCCCTCTTTCCTAATATTCTCTTTACTCTGTTCGAAAAAGAGCTCCACTTACCTTCTCAGGCTCATTCTCACTACTTCCAACTTTTGCTAATCTGACCCATACTAGTCGAAAGAGTCTTTAAAGTCACTTCCCCCTCAAGTAAGGCCACAGTCCAATGAAGTCCTCAATGATTATATTTAAATTTATCTTAATATTTATGTCAAAACCCCAAGTTTGGGAGCCATGACTCACATACCTGCAGGATCAAAAGGCAGAATCTCTCCCAGCATTCCAAAGACTCCATCATTTTGGTCACGGTTTGGCCAAGTGTTATTTCTAGGTCCCTGTGGCTTCTGTCCCAAAACCTCTGACATCACATTATCCATATAGCTGCTCACCAGACCCAAGCTGTACAAGTCAGAACTGAGATCAGACATTCCAGGCCATTGGCCAAGAGGTGACAGGCCAGGTCCAACAGGCTGTGCTGGCTGCTGGGATGAGCCATGTACCCATTTCCCAGGGGCCCGAGGCTGGGGCGGGGGCTGCTGTGGTCCAATGGGTTGGAGCAGGTGTTGGTAGTATTGAACCTGGGGTGGCTGCTTTGGAGACTGCTGCTGAGGAGCCAGGCCTGGCTTGGGTGTCAGAGGTGTATGTGCCCTAGTCTGGGGTGGCCGCGGTGGAGGGGGCACTGGCAGTGGTGGCTGCTGTGGCTGCATGGCTCCTGCCTTTTGCTCAGTCACCATGGCTGTGGCAGCAGAATTACGCCTTGTCACTAATGGAGAGCCCTGATGTGACTGGCCCATATTAAAACCCGAGAGAAAATCTATCACCTCCTGCATTTCCTGATCGGTTGGTAAGTTCATACCCTTCTCGTCCTTGCCATCATCCCCTTGCAGAAAGTTGTCATGCCTTTCCATGAGAAAACCATTGGCCATTTGATTACTGGAATTCTGAGCTGACTGGGAAGGGTCTGTAGTCCTAGGGAAATTACCAATGTTCAAAATGCTTTGTAACCTTGAGTCAACGTTACTGAGCACTTTGGCCTTCTCTTCTGAACACCCAGCTATGAAGATGTTTTTGGAAGGCGTATTTAGGACAGAATAATTTGTGCTGCTGCTAGAGCTGGTACATGAAGCTTTCTTGGTGAACCGGGATGTCAGTTTGGAGAATGTCTTCTGCAGGCCACCGGAAGATTTGTTTCCATTTCCAGAAGGCAGGTCAGTCTGATTCCCAAAATCACAGATCTCCCTTTGAAGCTGAATCTGTATGCAGGGCAAAGCTTGTTCCCTATTTAAACAGAAATGTGTTTAAAAAAGAAAAGACAAATATACAGATTGGACAATGAAATGGATCTCTTTGTATTTAAGAAAGACTTTAATAACAAAAAAGACCTCTCTGAGTGGTATTAGGTTCACTTACTTTACAGATGAATAAAGGGACAGTGAAAAGTTTTAATTAGGGGAAGCCGGGATGGCTCAGTGGGTTAAGCGCTTACTTTGTAGCGCCAGGGACCAGGGATCGTATCCCGGCCCCGACCCGTGCGGACCCATATGCTGAACTGGGAACTCCCCCAGTTCAGTTCTCTCTCTGTCTCTGTATCTCTCTCTCTCTCTCTCTCTCAAAATAAAAAAAATAAAAAAATAATAAAAAAGTTTTAATTAAGTGTACGTAATTTAAGCACTTACTATTTGTATTTATTATTTAAAGAATCTATAGTGTTTAACATAGCACTATGAAAGCTACATCGGGATTCTGGCCTTAGGAGTTTAAACAAACCCCCTAAGTCAACAGCACAGGAATGCAAATTGGCAGAGGCCTGCTTCGTGCCTGGAGAACAGGGACTGAGAGCCTGGCAGACCCAGCAGAGGGACAATGGACAAACCCACAAAGCAAAGACGGGTGGGTGGGCAGGAGTCAGGGACACTAGGCAGTACTGTTGTCCTTAGAAGTAATTTACAGACAGTGCCAAGAATGGATGGCTGTTACTTCCAGTGTTTTCTGAGCACTCTTTTCCAGTCTGAAAGAGAGCACTAGATAGGAAGGGCCCTGGGCGGGAGCTGAGGCAAATGATGGCTGGTGTGACTCAGGGTAAGCCAGCTCACTGTTCTGGGCTTTTGTGTGCTCATGAGTTAAAAATGGGGAGGACACATGGCTAGATGCTTAAGGTCCCTACCAGTTCTAAGGTTAACAATTCACAAAGGAATAATCTTGCAACTGTCAGCTACTTTCAGATATAAATAAAGTTTATACAGGATATAAGTAAAGGTTCTCAGCATTTCTCTGCTCTTAGTTCATCAGGAGAATATGAATTGGGCTAAAATTCTCTTGATGGATTTATTCTCAAATGATAAAACAAATGAAGGCAAGATTGTTAACAAACTGGGGAGTCTGGGGTTAAAGGGCATAGAGCAATTCGCTACACTAGTCTTACAACTTTTTTCTGTAAGTATGAAATTACTCCAAAATAAAAAGTTACCAGAAAGATCTCTTTCCTGTGTTATGTACTCACATACCATCAATGGTGTGAGCACACACAAAACTGTATGCAGTCATACTGTCCCTAGGTGTGGACCTGAATGCAAATCGATTCAAGTGACTGGCAGGGACACCAACCTCCCTGCCCTCCAGCGGTTGAGGTCCAGTACAGCTGTGTAGAGCACATCCACCAAACCCAGGGTCTTCTCGGGATCCAGGCTTCTCTGCAACAGAGACATGGTAGCGGGGTCTTCTTTCAGGCACCTAGGGACAAACCAGGCGACGTTATTCTGGGCTGCACTTCTCTGCAAAGGTGTTTCAAGCAGTCCTCAGACAATAGGCTATAACCAGTACCTACTTTTGCACAAAATAAAAATGTAGTGATTACAAGAACATCTAGCGAATGACAGGGCTAACATTAAAACTTGTTGCTCTGCAAAAGGAAGAGGAAGCAATAGGGTTTGAGGTGTTCATGGAATTCTAACTATCTAGAGTCCATCTGGTAGGAAAAGAAGGGTTCAGGGAGGGGCTGCCTTCCAGGGGCCCTAATGCCCTCTCACTGTCTAGCACTAGCTCCAGCCCTGACTTTACTCTTTACCCTGCTGAGAATCTGTGGCCTGACACAATACCTATGCCTTTGCAAATTCTTTCCATAATGCCCCTGACCCTCCACCCTTCTTCCTCTATAGCTCTTCACACCTGCACCCAAGAAACTGAGGGTTAATGGTGGGAAAAAACCCTCATAGTCTGCCACCTGGACTCACCGCAAATTTCAGGTAAGAAACAAACATGGCCTTCCCAGAAATTAATATTTCCCTTTCCCAAGATGACTGGTTCACCCCTCCTCAGAGCTCTACTATCTCTACCACCTCACTTATTCTTTCCTATCTCAACTCTCACTTCATTGAAAAATACACAGATGAGATCTACTTCATCTCCCTTTACCACTAAATTCACCACCTCACCTTTGTCCCTGCCCACACCCTGCCTTCCCCTCCTGTCACAGAAGACAGGACCTGCTTTTACCACAGGCTGACCTACACCTGAGTGTTGCATGCTACCCTCTTGCGGTCCCAAGGACCTCAACTCATGTAATCACCCCATTTCTCCCCTGTGATATTTCCTGTGGCAAATAGGTCTCACCAGCCACCTTCTCTTTAGCCCCGCATTCTCCTCCAGCTACTGCCCCATTTCTCTGCTTCCCATTTTAGCAAAACACATTGTCTCCTCTTCCTTATCTCCTATTCTCCTCTTACCCCGCCAACTGGGATTTCATCCCCGTAACTCCACTAAAATGCTTTTATCAAACAGCTGAGATCTTGCCAAAGTCAAAGGTCAGTCAGTCACCTGTCCCCCACCTACTCAATCTCTCAGCAACACTGTGCAATGGTTTTTTCCTCCTGGATCACTGTCTTCTGAAGCTTTGGTGATCCCAAACTTGCTCAATTTTCCTCCAACCTGGCTGGCCACTCCTCCTCATTCTCTCCTCTGCTGACTCTTCCTGCTCCTATTCCCCATCGCTGTATGTGACATGTGCCGGGCTTTGTCCTCTCTCCCTAGAGTGCTGCATCTATCTGGTCCTGCATAGACTATCTCTACACTGATGACTCAAATTTCCTTCACCAGTCTAAACCTTCCTCTTCAACTCCACTCTCACATATCTAACTGTATACCTGACATCTCTCTTTGTACAACTAACAGGTGGTTCAGAGGTAGCCTGGTTGGCACAATTCTTGATTCCTCTCCTCCTCACCAAAACCCACTCAGATTCCCACAGACTTCCTCAATTAGTAAACAACACAGCTGTCTACCCCAAACCTATAAGCCACCTCTACCTTTCTCACATCCTACACTAATCTGTTTGCAAATCCTGACTGCTCTTTTTCTAAGAGTCTGTAGCCAAGCACTTCTCCCATCTCTTATTACCACTCTACTCCAAGAAACCACCATCTATCTCAGGACCAACCCCCAGCTGGTCTCTTCTCCTCTCTGGTCCCTCCAAGGCCCACCCCTCCATCCAGCAACCAAAGTGAGCCTCTTACATCACAGACCAGAACACATCATTCCCATTTAAAATCCCAGTGGTATCCCATTAAGACCAAAATAAAATTTAAATCCTTCACCACAGCCCTCAAGGCTCTGTGACCTGGCCCCTCCTGCCTCTGGTCACAACTCTCTCCCCTGTCACTTCCATTCACCTTGTCCCAGCTTTGAGGCCTGATCTTGCTCCTTGAATATGTTGGGTTTGCCTACACTTCAGGACCTTTGCTCTTGTTGCTGCCTTCTCCCGGAGTGCTCTCCCTTGAGAACTGCTTCCCACCCTTCCGGTCCCCACTGCCCATTCAGGACACCTCCACCAAGAGGCCTTTTCTGGGAAGGGAGAACCAGAAAGAGGTTGTCTGTCTGTTTTGTGGTACTCTGGGAGTTCCACAGTGAGATCAACACTTGTGAAACCATTCTAAGGAGATAGCAGCATTCCACAACATGACTTTGGCTTGAGAAGAAACAAATTTGTGAGGTGGTAAGTGGGCCAACTTCAGCAACAAGGCAACAAGGTAAGCTCTGACCATGCCCAACCAGCCCCTGGACTCCTGGGGGAGAATCCTGGCCAACAGACCTGGCCAAGGTTCATGCACCCACTTCTCTCAGCCAGGAGTTGCTGACTATCAGCACACACTTGCTCTGTTCCCAAAACTTTTGCTTGTGATTTGGCTGGTCACATATGCTTGCCCAGAAGGAGAGCATTTGCTGGTCATGCAGAAAGGAGTCCTATAGTTCCTGGCGATAATTTCTGAAAATCAACAAAGTGGCACTTTTATTTTATTCATCAGTCTTGAGAGCTGACAAATAAAATCCCCTTAAGAGACTAAAATCTATTCCTTTGACAATTCACTCAGACTTGCTTAAAACCCTCTACGTGTTCTCAGATAAAAATCCAAGTCCCTTAGGGACGCTGCAAGTCTTGGCTTCTACAACCTCCCCTTACCAGCTTCATTATTACCTACTATATCTCCAGCCATCCTGGTCCACTGCTCAGGCCTTTGCTGTTCCTTCTGCCTGGAGTGCTTTCCCTCATCTACTGTCTGCATGGCCAGCTCCTCTCAAATGTCACATCCTCAACAAGGCTCTTCATGACTGACCTCCTCATCCAAAATAGCCTCCCCGACCCATCTCTAGCCGTTATTCTCGACCATATGACATCATTCTACTCTTACTCCCTTCACACACTTGCCAGTGTTTGAACTTAACTCTTATGCTTATTAGCTTTCCTCCATTACAAAGTCAGCTCAGTTAGGGGCAGGGACTCTGTCTTGCTCATGATTAAATTCCCAGAGCCCAGACAGTGTCTGTCACATAGTAGGTATTTAATAAGTAGTTGTTGAAAGAAAGAATGTATTGCTTAAATATGACAGTTTAATCTTTTTTTTTGACCTGAACTGGAGGCCTCACCGCATTCGGGAAGCACACCCTAGTTCAGCATATGGGTCCGCACAGGCCAGGGCCGGAGATTCGATCCTCGGTCCCCAGGGCTTCAAAGCGAGCGTTTAACCCACTGAGCCATCCCGGCTTCCATTAAATATGACAGTTTAAAAAGTTAAGTATTACTTTACTTAAGATTGTTTGGAAAAAAACATCTGGAAGCTGGACACTTCATTTTACTAAAAGCAAAGAAATAAATTCTTACCATAACTGGACTTGCTAATAATTTCATCTTCCTGGTTGGAGTAAAGCAATTACTTCTGTTTGAGTTTGTCTCAATAAGCACATATTTTCAAATTTGAAAGAGAAAACTTTGTATTTTTACCAAAAGCAACCAGCAGAGGGAGCCTCTCCAAGGGATCAGAGTCCAAAAGATCTTTCATGGAGGTGCAATGAATTACAAAGGAAGTCAATCATACAGAGAGTTTTAAAAGTGTTAACCTTTCAGTACTAGCTGTTTAAAGATTTATTTTTTGTTTTTGACAGAGAGAGAGACAGAGAGAGAAGGGGGAGGGCCCAGAACAGTCTCCATAGTTGCACATCCTTGGTTTTTCCACATACTGTATTTTCTGGCGTATAAGACGACCCCCTAATTTTACAGTTAAAACACAGGTTTAGGCCTATAGTCACTGTATAAGACTACCCCCCACTTCCGAGGCTGTAGTCTTATACAGCGACTATAGGCCTAAACCTATGTTTTAACTGTAAAATTAGGGGGTCGTCTTATACGCCCGGTCGTCTTATACGCCGGAAAATACGGTAGTTTCATTCCACAGGTGGGCACAGGGCTGCACAGGGCAGGAACTGGGCTGGGGTCTCACCCCAGTGAGAACTGAACTGGTGGCACTCCCCAGTTCAGCATACGGGTCTACACAAGCCCGGGCTGGGATTCGATCCTCGGTCCCTGGGGCTGCAAAGCGAGTGCTTAACCCACGGAGCCATCCCAGCTTCCTACGTATTTTCTTCATGTATTTATTGATCATATGTTCTTTCTTTTTTATTTATTTTTTATTGTTTTTGACAAAGAAAGAGAGAGAGAGAGAGAGAGAGAGATACAGACAGAGACAGAGAGAAGGGCGAGGACCCAGAACAGTCTCCATAGTTGCACATCATTGGTTTTTCCACATAGTTTGATTCCACGGGTGGGCGTGGGGCTGCACAGGGCAGGAAATGGGCTGGGGTCTCACCCTGGTGAGAACCGAACTGGAGGCACTCCCCAGTTCAGCATATGGGTCCACACGGGCCAGGGCTGGGATTCGATCCTTGGTCCCCGGGACTGCAAAGTGAGCAGTTAACCCACTGAGCCATCTGGCTTCCCCCATATGTCCTTTCTGATTTACCTGTTCATGTACCTTGCCCATTTTCTTTAATCTATAGGAGCTTTTGCTTTAATAAATTAAGAAAAAATATCTATTATAAGTTTACAAATATAATTAAATAATCAACATCACTGAGGAGGAGAAGAAAGTCTATGTTCTGGACAGCTTTATAGAAACACTGGGTGACTTAAGAGAAAATGATATACTCTGTTTAAAAGCCATGAATGCAGTAACAAAGAAAAGACATTGCTCATTATGATTCAAGAGTATATAACATGTTAGTTACATCATTAGTCAATGAGACTATTTTTCAGGCACCTTGGATTCCTCATAATGGACTGATAACCGTGACACATGGCACTAACATACTACCACTGCCCATAAACCTGCACAACCAGAAGACATGTCCTGTCAGCTATCAGGGGTTTGTACAAAACACAGCAATCTTTTCAAAGATGTGCAAACTTCTATCAGAGCTTAGGCTTGTGTTAATTAATGTAAGAGGCACATTACCATGTGGACGGGACTTGAACCACAATTCTGGAGCCTTCTAAACTGATTTGGGGGGCATAGGCTTCTTTATTTTCTATCTGTGCTGTGTCAACCACCACCTAAGAGAGAAACAAAAGCCATAATCAGCTTTCAGAGAGGAAAATGGGTCACAAACAAATCCAATACATGAACCTATCGATGCTAAGTGACTCTGGTAAGAACTATTTCCCCAGCAGGGCAGTTATACAGAGGCCAGTCAGGAGCCCCATGGAGACAACAGCAAGAAATAAAGATGACTGCATGCAGCAATACTTCAATAAACAGAAATAAACTTCAGGGTGCAGGATGTACTGAACTTTACAAGTACTGTGGCACTTCTTCCAAACTATAAATATGTGAGTTAGGAATAACTCTGTTTCCTTTATCTTACTATTTTTTAAATTTGTGCACTAGAAAAAAGTAAAAATGTCATAAAAAAAATCAAACCAATGTTTCAGAAAAGGCCATTTGTAATGACTGAATACAAGCCAGAAGTGGATGAAGTTTTTAAAAAATATAAGTTATCATCAATCATCAATATAAACAGAAATACTTCCCAAAAGATGAAGAACCAACCATTTAGTCAATGATTTCCTCTTCTTTGGAGGATTCTTTGATATTACATGGATGATATAACATCCTACATAATTTAGAGTTTGACAAAGTGATGACTATATTTTCATACAACAAAAAGAATTTTAAACAAATCCTAAACACTTTAAAACTAAATCTGCAACATATCAGGAGGAGTATAAGTCACACAGAGTAGCTTATTATGATCCAAATTCAGCCTCTAATGGAGCTGATTTCCACTGCTGTAAACAGAGTTCCCACAGCTGGTCTGCAATGTACTTTGGAAAAGACTTCCTGTCCAAGTAATACCCATTGTTGGACTAGGCAGGTGTTTCCTCTCTTCTCCCACCCCAAGAACCATAGTATAAAGGTTCTTTGTCGGCCATACACACAGGTGCCCTGGGATCAAGGGGTAGGGAACTAGAAAGAAGTTTCTGATCTCTGAATAACATGGAACAGTTTTTTTAAGCCTACAATGTATTCTCAAAGCTTGTGTGTCCTTCTGCCTTATTTTGCACACTCCTTTATGGAGAACTTATTGTCATGGTTCTCCTAGTTTCAACTAAAGTGGCCTCTGGGAGTATGAATCAGTCTCCTAAGGGCAATGAGCTCTTCCATACTTCAGAAGGAAGTCTCCAGTGTATGCCTACCTTAGTGGTGCCTATACTAAGTAACAGATCCTAAAGGAAGTGTACCTCACCACTGTGGCAGGCCCTCATCTGGCCCTCTACAAGGAGCACCACCCTGAGCTGGGCCACTGAGCCTTCATCCACATGAAACAAAAGAATAGTACCCTTTCAAAAACTCCTTTCATGAATAAAGTAGGAAATAAACTAAGAAAAGTTCTTTAGTTTTTAATTAGCTTCCTTTAGCCTCTGACTGAAATGCTGTATCTTTTCAAAAAGTAGTCATTTAATTCTAGAAAGTGGGATCAAATACATAAGGTTATGTAGGTTAGCAGTCCAAACAAAACACTAAATGGTGATTTCAGCTGTTGATCTCCTGATCCCCTCTAACTTAGGCAAAAGTTATTCTCTCCAAAGACTAAATTTATTTCTGAGTTGATATCGCTATTTTATTGCTAAGGTGGAGACCAACAGAGAGCTGGGCTACAGAGTGATTGGATGAGGGCATTATTTATACTATTGAGGTCTCTTGGAGGTGACATTAGGAAGATGAGAAGGAGTCATATGATGATCAGAGAGGAATATTCTCATGTTAAAGGGGCATTAAGTGCAAAGGCCTAAGACAAGTAGAAAAGGTTGGCATGTTTGAGCAACAGAATGACATCTACTGTAGCTTCAGAGATCAGGTTAAGGGGTCCTATCAAATCATTACTAATGTAACGATTTCCTTAGAATGAGGAAAGCCTGCAACATCATTTTGCAACTAGGTTTCCTGCCAATACATATTATTAATCTGTAAAAGAAGAAAAATAATATATTTTAATGTTGCTTTTCCTTTACCTTTTCTATCTGGTCTAAACTCTATAGCACCAAAGAACTTTTAAAATTATTCAATATTTTCATATGTGCCTACACCACATCCTTATATGCTTGGACCATCTCTCTCTACTCTCTGTGTCATCCATCACACATGCTCACTCACCAGTCCAGCCTGGCCAAACAGCAGCTGCACGGCAGTCTTGCAGGCACCCCGCCAAGTGGATGGGCACACCTGGTTCAGTACTTCAGTCACAGGAAAACTGTCCCTTGCTGTGATTCCATTATAGCAGCCTGCCTCCTTGATCAGCTGTAACATTGTATGCTACAGATTGATAACAAGAGAGTTCATATCTCAAGATACAGTCGTATAAGGCTCTAAAATGTGTAGACTGACTGACTATACAATATCCCTCAAATGAAAAGTGTTTTCAGTACCCCAAAATCATGTAATTTTAATTTCCTAAATAATTATTAATATACATCAAACACCCTCAGAGATTTTCCTCAGCCACGTAGAGTGAGTGGTTAAATTCAGATACATATACATTAAATACATAGTATTTCTTTACTAGCACAAAATACAGCATTATTTAACAATCTGCTAATACAAACTGGTTGAGGAATTCTGAATTCTGAACTCTGCTAAATAAGGAGACACAATCATCTGGTAGAAGTAAATACCAATGAAAACCTCAACTTTATTTTGGATGACCAAGTGGTCAGGTATGCATGCACTGAAAACAGACTGCATGGGCTCAAATTCCAGTCTACTTGCTTTCTAACTGCATGAACTTGGACCCTAGTTCCTCTGTCTCTCCAATGGGAAACAGGGATGCTCCTGGGTGAGCATTAAAGGAGACTACACATGTGACTGCACACAATGCCTGGCACATATGAAGCTCTACAAATGGTCACAACTACTGCTGTACTATGATGAGATTCCTCCTCATATTTAATTCATGAAGTCCACTGAAACATTAATAATAAACAGTATTTTACAATATACTTTCAAAACAGTTATATTACACATGTGAACAAAATTACTAATAAAACTAACTTGGCAAACATCTCATTAAAAATTAAGTTATCAGGAATGCTGGGATGGCTCAGGGGGTTGAGTGCTCGCCTTGAAGCCCTGGGGACTGAGACTTGCAGACCCATATACTGAACTGGGGCATGCTTCCCATGCGGAAGGCCCCACGCCTGGTTTCCGCTCTGCACGGCCCTGTGCCCACCTGTGTGGCGTGAAAAGTATATAGAAAACTATAGACATACAACTATGGAGACTGCTCTGGGCCCTCTCCCTTCTCTGTCTCTCTTTCTGTCAAAAACAATAAAAAAAAAAAAAATTACGTTATCACAGTCTGTTATTAGACACCAGTTTCCTGAAAAAGGTTAATGCCTCAAGCCTTCATTGTTTTAAGATTTTATTGTTTGAGAGAGAGAGAGAGAGAGAGAGAGAGAGAGAGAGAGAGAGAGAGAGCAAGAGAGAGAGAAGGGGGAAGGCCCAGAGCAGTCTCCATAGTTGTACGTCATCAGTTTTGACATAATTTCATTCCGCACAGGGGGATGTGGAGCCCCATGGGCTGGGAGCCGAATAGGGGGCCTCCCACGTGGGAAGCTCACCCCAGTAGGAACTAAATTGGGATGGGAAAAACACTCTAGTTCAGCATATGGGTCCGCATGGACAGGGGTCTGAGACCTGATCCTCGGACCCCAGGGCTGCAATGAGAGCACTCAACCTGCTAAGCCATCCTGGTTTCCCCCAGTTTTGCTTTTTAATCTATATTCTTTACAAGCACTAGGGTTTTCTTAAGAACTCTATTTTCTAGTTCACATCCCGGTTGCTGGAACCCCATGGAAAGCTACCGTCTTAAGTTTCAAATTGTCGGCGGCTGACTCGTTGAAGGAGACACCCTTCAGGAAGTGCGATCCGATCTGCACAGGGACAGTGGGAAGCTCACACTGCATGGGCTGAGGGGGAGTCTGCCTCCGCCCTGTCTGCTGTGCTTCCGCCTCACTGCAGCAGCCCTGAAAAAGGTTTGGATGGGAGAGGAGAGGTGACCCACAGCTCATCTGTCAAGACACCTGTTTCACTTGGTATGGTGATGCTGCCAAGCCACAGCTCCCAAGAACTACCAGAAAGAAAAGCGTACCTGCAAACTGGCTTCAATCGCCTTTGGGTTTAGGTGGAAACCAGCTTTCATTGCATATTCACAGTGGCCTAAGCTTTCCAGAGCTATTTTATATGCCTGCAAAGAAATTGTTTTCAAGTATCAAGATTACATAGATTATAAAGTGACAAAGTCCAATGAAAATACAGTATTTAAATTTCTATGGTTTTTAAAACACTTAAGGCCAACTACTCTCTTATTAAACTTTACAAGTGGTTCAAACTCACAACATTAATACCCTCCCTGTTCCTGTCCCTCAAATATCATGTGCCAGTTGTGAGAAGCTTACTTGCAAAGCACTGTCGATTTTTATGTTTAGTTCTTTTAGCTGGTGCTCAGGAATTGCTGCACTTTGAGAACAGAAGAGCTGCTGAACTTCAATTCCTGCCAGGCGGCCATCACAGCCTCTTTCTCTTAGTCTAGATGTCGCCTGCAACATAAACGGTGGCTGGTAGGTAAAAGAGGATGCTACAGATACTAGCAAAATTAAAAACAAATACAAAATAATTGAAATAAAGCAAAAAATCATTTAAGTATTAGCTGTAAACAAGACATTCTAGGTTACAAAGTGAGCAGCCAGAAATTTTGAAAGACTAAGCAAGTATCAAACCTGAGACAGTACTATCTTATTTAAGAAATTCTGGAAGAAAAGACTTCCTTACCTTTCACTTATATATACATTGTTTGCATTTTAAATTTCTCTGTTTTCAAAAGGCAGATAACCTAGAATATTGACACTTATAGTTTCCAAGAAAAAAAAAAAATGAATGTATATGGTTGGATGTTCCCATATAGCAAAATAAAAAGCCACACCAGTACAGAACAGAAAAAAATAATATACTGGAACATTAAAGGAAAAACAGAGCTTTTGATATCTATACAGAAAAATCAAATACTTATTGTTCAGTTGTTTTATGAAGAGTACATAAGCAAGACAGAAAAACAAGAAATTAATCTGTGTCTTGTGATAAAATGTCTGTTATCTATACATATTGTTCGAGACTAGAGACTATAGAAACATATACATTTAATTTATTAGATAGGAGGGCTTCAGGATAAACTCTTTCAGTTTTTCAATGTCTATTTTTGTTGCATTATTTGTACAATAACAGTTTTCAACAGTTAAGTTTTGTTCCTCTAGGCCAGCTTTAAACTTTTAAGAATTTTAATGTTTACTAAAATTATAAGACTATAGGAAAGTAACTAGTAACCATAATGCTACAAAGTTCCAAAGCTTTACAAAGTATGTATGAGTATGTATACCATTCCAACCATTCCCTGAACCCTAACAGTCTCACAGTTTAAAACAATTTAAGGGGAAGCAGGGATGGCTCGGTGGTTTGGGTGCTCGCTTTGCAGCGCTGGGGACCGGGGATTGAGTCCCGGCCCCAGCCCGTGCGAACCCATGTGCTGAACTGGGAGCTCCCCGAGTTCAGTTCTCTCTTTGTCTCTCTCTCTCTGTCAAAAAAATAAATAAATAAAATAAAATAAAATAAATAAATAAATAAATAAATATATATATATATATAAATAAAAAACAATTTAACTCTCTAAGAATCATTCAGTCAAATATTAAGCCCACAAGGCCTATATTAGGTGTCACTGGATAGAGAGTAGAGCACCAAACCTGGACCTTACCTAATCTTGGGGCTAACAGCCTCATGGGCTGAAAAGGTAAACAAATAAAACATGTAAAAATTAATAAATGGAGAAAAACACTGAGGGAAACAGAGAACTGTAACAGGAGCACCCTAGACACTGAGAAATCAGCATTTAGTCTGAAAGTTTAGGAAAGGGGAGGTAGTCAATGGAAGCACAGGGAGAGGGTAGGACAGGCAAAAAAACTAGAACCCAGTGAGCAAGGGGGAGAGTGGCCACAGATAAGGCTGGTAAGCAAGGCAGGAGCCAGATTATGTAGCAGTAGGCAGGTCATGGTGAGAGGTCCACACTTTACCCTAAGGAAATGGGGAGCAATATCACCCAAATTTAAAGAGAGAAAGTAAGAGATGAATGATAAGACAGTGAAGGGAGGAAGGACTCCAGCTACTACAGGTATCAGCAAAGAGTAATGACTCTCTGAACTAGGGTAGTGACAGTAGACATGGAAGTAAAGGGACAGATCTGGGGTATTTTGGAGGAGGGACCTAAAAGCTTTTTTGTGGACTGGAAGTAGATGTGACATGATTGGAGGATAAACCTCAGGCTTCTGGCATGAGTGGCCTAGTGTGGCATGGCACTACTTGCTAGCAAGGTTTGGAGAGGAATACATGTGTGGGGAAAAGGTAAGCTGGAGCTACTTGGACACTTGAGATAAGCAGGAGCTACTTGGACACTTGAGATAAGCAGAAGCTGAATGCAGGGGCCTGCAGCCCACAGAAGTGGATTAGTTACACATGTTCGAGGGCTTCCAGCACAAAAGCGGCTTTTAAAGTCCCAAGACTAGATGGGAGATTTCCAAGAGAGAAAGGAGAAGCTAACAAAATAAATGAAGAAGATGACCCAAGAGGTTCAGAAATACCACAAGAGATTTCTAAGCACTCATGTTGTTGTGAATTGCTGAATAGAGTCAAAGGGCTCCCTGGATTTGGTAGCAATGAAGGCAGCAGTGACCTTAACAAAAGAAGGCATGTTCTTGTGTAGGACTGAAAGCCATGTATCAATGAGCTGAATGACCCCATTCAAATAAGGTGTCATATTGTTTGATACCATATATTATTTATGGATATATGCATATAGAGGAAAAATATAAAAATATGCACAAGAGAGACAAACTCTACATTTAAAAGAGGTTCTCTCTAGAGAGGAAGAAATGTGAAGATAGTATGGAGGGGTACAAAAGGGATTCATCTCCATCTATAATAGTATTTGTCTGTGAAACAAGAGGCATGAAGCAAATGCAGCAAAAAGTTAAGATTCATTTGACAAAGCTAAAAGGAAACTAGATGGGTATGTGTGACATTTCCTATATGCTTGAAATATTTCATAACAAACAATCTTTTTTAGAATGAATCAAAGGTGAGGTGGACAATTCTTCCAAGAAGTTGGCTATGAAAAGAGTGAAGAAATGGGGCAGGGAATGGTGAATTTGGGGGTTTGTAAGCATATCTGTGTACTGGTGAAAGCATACTGAGGAGGGGAGAAAATACAGGGTTCCACCACAGAAACCTTGAGGGTGGAGAAGGCTGGGGACAGGGCAGGCCTTGGACAGGAGGAGAGAGCACCTTTTGCACTACAATGAAGGGGAAGGATGAGAAGAGGGTCTGAATGGGGGAATGTGTGTAAATTTGGTGATGTGAAGAGGAGCTGCAATACAATCAACAGGTTCCACCCACTCCCACATTCAACCCCCAATTAGCATTTCAGGGTTGCTCTGATAAACACCAACAAAGCCGTGGAGAGCCCTTAACAAGAGAGATCAAAACAAACAAGCAAATAGGAAAAAAAAAAAAAAAGAAAAAGAAATCCAAAAGAAGTAACAACAATGCAGCAGATCAGCACACAACTGAAATAGGAAAATTAAAGAATGTAAAATTTTTGGGAAGCTGGGATAGCTCAGCAAGTTGAGCGCTCACTTTGCAGCCCGGGGGACCGAGGATTGAATCCTAGCCCCGGCCCGTGTAGACCCATATGCTGAACTGGGGTGTGTGTCCCATGCAGGAGGGCCTCAATTTGGTTCTTGCCCCCCGGTTTGGCCCCTGGCTCAAGGGGGTGTGCCTCCCATGTGGGAGGCCCCCAGCCCAGTCTCTTCCCTGCACAGCCCCCATCCACCTGTGTGGAACGAAACCATGTTGAAAACTGATGATTTGCAACTATGGAGAATGCTCTGGGCCCTCCCCCTTCTCTCTGTCTCTGTCAAAAACAATTAAATAAATCTTAAAAAAATGTAAAATATTAAAATGTAAAAAAAAATAAATAAATAAAAAATTTAAATTAAAAAATTTGATTAAGGGGAATCTGGGACACTATCTGGTTGCAAAGCACTTGCCTTGCAACCGTGAGGTCCAGGGATCGAATCCTGGCCCCAGGCCATGCAAACCCATGTGTAGAACTGAGGCACAACTGGTAACTGCCGGGATGATGGCAAAAGTTCTCACCTCCCATGTAGGTGGCCCCTAGTTTGGTTCCCGCTCTGCGAGGCCCCACATCCACCTGTGTGGAATGAAACCATGTCACAACTAATGATGTATATAACTATGGAGACTGCTCTGGGCCTTCCCCATTTCTCTCTCTCTCTCCCCCACTCTCAAACAATAAAAAAAAAATTTTGATTAAAGGAGAGACGTAAAAAGATGTTGAAATAGGCAAATGCTGTGTCTGTCACCTCTCAACCTTGAGAACCATCTGAAGACTAGCTGAACAGAACCCCTGTAACTAAGGAAATAAAGAAGAGGTCACATCAAGACTGGCAAACAAAAAATTAATTAAAGGAGATGTCTAAAACATAAAATAAAATACTTTACCAATTTAATTATGGAATGATTCAAATAAGATATTATATAACAAACCAATACACTACTCCTTAACTTTAAATTAACTTTTACTCTGTAAAACAGAAAAATGAGTACTAAAGCCTCGACTTGAAAGGTTCTTCCCTGTCCTAAAAACAGAAGTTTTTGTTTTTTTTAAAGATTTATTTTTATTGTTTTTTGACAGAGAAACAGACAGAGAGAGAGACAGAGAGAAAGGGGAGGGCCCAGAGCAGTGTCCACAGTTGACAGCATTAGTTTTCCATATAGTTTCACTCCACAGGTGGGTGCAGGGCTGCTCAGGGCAGGAACTGGGCCGGGAGCCTCCCGCATAGGCCCCGGCAAGAGCTGAACTGGGGGCACACCCCAGTTCAACATATAGGTCCGCCTGGGCTGGAGCCGGGATTCGATCCTCAGGCTCCAGGGCTGCAAAGCAAGCGCTTAACCCGCTGAGCCATCCCAGCTTCTCCTAGAAACAGAAGTTTTAAAATGCCTATGAGCAGTGTGTTGTCACCAGCTACCTGCCCACCTGGCTGCTTGGCTGAGCACTACCCCTCTGCAGCCAGCTCTAGCCTGTCTGTACAGACTCAGGCTCCAGCCTTTCCTTCCTGGTCCCTCTTCCGAGAAGCTCGGCCACACTGATCCTAGTTGGAGGCAGGCTCCTTTGAGCTCTTACGCACCTCCATCACAGCCCCCTAACCATTTTTGCAAGCCCTTTCTCCAATGCCTGGTGTATGCCTGGCATAAAGTAGGCATTTATAAAGACATTCACTGTCAAATGAATGAACAAGCTCCTGATGACAGTTTAAAACTCACATTTCCAATTAAAAAGACTCTCTTAAGAAGCAATAGGCAAAGGTCCTCAGGAGCCTCTCCTGTTTGAACACAGAAAATAAGTGCTAAAGCAATTTCCCCCAAAGTCAGGGTTACCTCGGCAGCCCCCCGCCAGGACCGTACAGCTTCCTCCAGTTCAGGTGTGGGGCCCATGCTGCCACTGCTGCTGTTCTTTTTTTCTGGCACAACCGCCTCGGCAAAGCAAGAGTGAGCCACTGGCTGGACCTTCTGTAATGCCTGGGTCAAGAACTGGAAATGGACCTGAACCACCGTCAAGAAACATCGCCCCAACACCTGTAAAATAAGAGCCAGGCATTTTTAGGTTGTGGGTTGCTACTGCATTAGTGTAATACTCAACCATCAATTTGAGTAGAAGGTAACAACGGGAAATCTGAAATTGTATGAAGTTAAAAAGTTGCCACTCTTCAGAAGAATCTGCCTTTGTTCTCATCTTTGGACCTATGTGCCTGATGCCTACAAGTCAAAATGTTTCAACCAAATAGTAAGCTCTAAGGCTCAGACTGGCCTTCCTACTTCCCACCTAGCCTTTCCCACTACTATTCTACACTCCCTTCATCTGGACTCTGACTCACATCAACCCTGGTTGTCTTTGAGATCCAGCTAAACCAGAGCAGCCAACAATTCCAATTATGTCCACACATTAGAAGGCAAAGTAAAAGCCATGTGATTAAAAATCTGAAAGGTCAGTTTAACTTATAAGAAGATACTCCACTGGAAAAAGAATCCAAAGATACAGGTTATTTTGGTAGCAGTGTTAATTAACAGTTATCAACATAGCTTATGTCATATTTTCAGTCTTATGAAATAAAGCTGACAAGACCAGTTTAGTAGGAGTCAACAAAACCCACTGGAGAACTCCATTTGTCAGTACAGAAGAAATCCTCACCTGATCTATGTTAGTAGTTGGTTACTTGATGGAGTGAATAGTCCATTAAAGTAGAAAATTTATTTTAAAAGTACCATATATGTAATACTATGGTAATATATATTATTAATATAGCATTATAATGACTGTAATTATAATATACATAGTAAAGATACTATATATATGAACATGCATTTATCTGCCAGTCTCTGGTACTGGCTTAAGCTGTCCTGTGACATCACTGTTTGCTTGCTTGCATTAACTCTAGCTCCAAGGTATTCTCTGTCTTTGTCTTTAAAGGAGAGCAAGAACTTGTTACTTGCAAAGCAGTCTGAGCAGAGACCATCCAGATTACTGACATTTCCCTCTAATATTTTATAGCTGTTTTGCCCATACCAAATTTGACAACAAAAACTTTTTGAAACTCTTACCATGTTCCATAACATTCAAAAAAATTTTTTTTCATGGAAGGCATTTCCTATTTCATTGACTTATATAGATTATTTACTCATAAAAATTATTTATTGAGTTTGCAACTTACCCAACCAGTAGGAGCGTAGCTGAGGGGGCCTGCTCGTGCCAGTGCACTGCCTTGGGGAGGGTGCGAAGGTTGGGGAACTGTTTCCGTTGCCTTTTACAAGGAACTAAAAACCAACCCCAATGCCCACCCTCTGGCCCAGTCCTATCCTGTAGAGCAGCCATAAATAAGACTCAACCTTGGACCACTCACTTCCGAGAACACATTGCAGATGCTGCTCCTTTCCATCCCTACTGGTCAGAATTCTGCTTCCTGAAAAAAAGTCAGGTAAGTTCCCAGGGGTGACACTTATCCCTATGAATTATTTTCCCCTGTGGAAATCACCAGGAGCAAACTAAACCAAACTCACAGATCTCACGCAAAGCATCCTCCCTGTAGGTGAACAATCATAATTATTGGCTGAATCCCCACTCACACCTCCCTCAAAGCTGCTCCCCATCAATGATCTGTGCCAGATGGGGCAAACTGAGAGAAATAGAGGAAACTGACCTAGCAACCTAGTGACATGTCACATGAATAGAATAAAAAGCACTATTTAGTATTGTGCATAACAACTAGCTTTAATTGAACATTCAGCATATACTTTACCTATGCTAAAGATTTCACATGGATTATCTCATTTAATCCTAGGAACAACCACATGAGGTCATTCCCACTATACAGACAATAAGCCCGAGGCACAGAAGATTATAAAACTTTGTCAAGGGGACACAAATTGGATGTGGCAGAGTGATCACCTGACTCAAGTGGGTAAGCCATTAGCTAGCGTGCCCCACTGCCGTCAACAGGCTCTGAACAGCTAGATACAGCTGTGGACTCACAGGACTGAGACCAAGCACATGACAGAAATTCAACCTTAACTGGTTTAGGACAGAACAAGGGTGTCCTGAAGCAACACAGTGCAAACACAGTGGGAGGAGTGCAGCTGGGTCCTTAGGCTCACAAACTCTTCCTCCTCCTCCTCCCTCAGTCCCTTGGCAGGCTGTGGTAAAGAGGGAGGAGAGGAGGGGGAAGTGGAGATGCCAAGCACCATTTGCTCTGTGATCACATTCTTACAGCTTCTGACCGATACAATCCAGTCATTCATTCTTTCAACAATATGTGATATGTGAAAGCCTGATATGTACAAAGCACAAAAAAGGGCAAAGGATAGATACTACAAGAGCAAGTCTCTATCCTCGTGAGGGTTACCACCTAATGGTGGGAATGCACCAGTAAGTAGATATGTAAAGTTAGGGGCAACTGGAGAAGGAACACTAAAGAGCAAGGAGGTGAGAAGGAAAAGGCTCTCCGAGGAAAGGACCAAGGGAACAGTTACCCCACCTCCTTCTAAAAGGGAATATTCTGGAAAAGGGCTCTGAAAGCATGATGTGGGGTCCAAAATAAGACATTTTGACAATGCTGATTGATGGTGGATGGGTTTGGGAGCATCTTCTACTGTTGAGTAGTAGAAAGGTGCAAGGAGGAGGGTACTGCTGTGTTGTCATCTGGAAATGGATGAACTGCTCTCACCCCAGAGTCTCTTCACTGCATAGATGTGCTTGATATGGGTTAAACACTCAGTATATGGCAGCTGTTGACCGAGCTATAACTACAGCTCCACTGACATTTTAAACTCAAATGTCTCACTTTCTGACCACTCCGCTCATCTGTTCCCCACCTTGGCACATAAGTTCTGCAACCTCACTGAATTCTGCAGTCCAAAAAAACCCCAACTTTCTCCATGAGAAAAACAGTTGCCCACTGCTCTGGGGTTGCATGCTTCAAAATTCCTAACATTTGAGTCTACATTTCCTTCCAGGTTTCTCAGGAAGACCCTGTGGACTGGCCCATTCCTGGGTCAAGGTGGGTGGGATCTGTTACAATAGAGGAGCTGGGCTAAGGCAGGAGAAATGGTAGAGAACAGATGGGCAGAGGCAGGTTGGAAGTTGAGTTCTGTCCTCTCTCAGAAGGTGCTATTTATGCATCTGTTATTCATGTAAACTTTTAGAGCAAATATCCTATACAATGGCTTTTCCAAGGTCCAGGGTAACCACTGGTTTCACTGACTTTTAATGAATTGTTTATAATACAATTATTTGGTCACAATCATAATTTGGATGGACTCTTCATGCACCATGGGTAGGAGGAAGAAGGTGCTCAGCTCTGGTTTTCAATGGTCCTTATATGTAGCGAAGAAATTTAGATTAAATGATTTATCGAAGGTCAAACTCTATTTCCTAGAATGTTTCAAAATTTGGTTTCCATTCTTCTTCTCCTAGAGCTGGAGCCTGACTCAGCCTTTACTATCTGCATGTGTTGGAATTATGGAGTGCCCAAGATCAACCCATTTCCCAACACACCTTGTGAATTTCACATCACTATACACAATGCTCAACTTCACTTAACAATTGTCTTTTTCACATCTCTGTAGAGTGAAGAACAAGTAAAACTCTCACATATACCATAGTGTCAACATTTCCAGGAGTTCTAGCATTAATTTCTCATCAGTTTCAAAGTCTAGAGTGAACGAAATAAAGTTGATTCAGATTGAATCCTGGCCCCAGGCCATGCAAACCCATGTGTAGAACTGAGGCACAACTGGTAACTGCTGGGATGATGGCAAAAGTGCTCACCTCCCATGTAGGTGGCCCCTAGTTTGGTTCCCGCTCTGCGAGGCCCCACATCCACCTGTGTGGAACCTTCACCACTGTGCCATCTTGGCAGTTACCAGTTGCACTGCAGTTCAGCATATGGGTTTGCATGGGCCAGGGCCAAGGCTGAGGTCGGAAACCAATTCCTGAACCACGTGATTGAGAGGCAAACACTTAACCACTGAGCTATCCTAAACATTTTTCTGAGGGGAAAGGAAAGTATCACTGATGAACAGAGGTCAGGGCAAACAGTAACAAGCAGAACTGATGAAAACATTGCAAAGATTCATCCGTGTCAAAATTGTTGGCTAACTGTGAGAAGCATAGCAGATCAAGTAAACACTGATAGAGAAAGTTAAAATCTTAACTGAAAATCTTAGCATGAGAAAGGTGTGTGCAAAAATGGTCCTGAGGGAGCTCACTGATGAACAAAAGCAAAGGAGAGTTGAAGTCTGGTGATGAAACATGGGTGTACCAATACAACCTTGAAACAAAATGTCAAAGTGCACAATGGAAATCAGCCAATTCTCCATGACCAAAAAAAGTTCTTTCATTCCAAATCCAGGGTCAAAACGATGTTGCTAACCTTTTTTGATATCAGAGGGATTGTTCATTATGAATTTGTACCAACTGGATAGTCATCTAACCAAGTTGACTATTTGGAAGTGCTGAAAATGCTGCATGAAAAAGTTAGACAAAAATGACTTGAACTTTTCACCAACAACTCATGGCTCTTGCATCACAAAAATATACCAGCTCACATGGCACTATCTGTAAGGGAGTTTTTATATTTTTATTTATTTATTTTTGACAAAGAGAGAGAGAGAGAGAGAGAGAGATACAGAGACAGAGACAGAGAGAGAACTGAACTGGGGGAGCTCCCAGTTCAGCATATGGTTCCGCATGGGCCGGGGCCGGGATTCGATCCCCGGTCCCCGGCGCTGCAAAGTGAGTGCTTAACCCACTGAGCCACCCCGGCTTCCCCAAGTGAGGGAGTTTTTAGCCAGTAAACAAATAACTGTATTGGAACATCCTCCTTACTCACCTGCTTTGGCCCCCAGTGACTTTTTATCTTTACCTTAAGATAAAGGAAATAGGGGAAGCCGGGATGGCTCAGTGGGTTAGGCGCTCACTTTGCATCTCCAGGGACCGAGGATCGAATCCCGGCCCCGGCCTGTGCGGAACCATATGCTGAGCTGGGAGCTCCCCCGGTTCAGTTCTCTCTCTCTCTGTGTCTCTGTCTCTGTCTCTGTATCTCTCCCTCTCTCTATCAAAAATAAAAATAAATAAAAATATATTAAAAAAAAAAAAAGATAAAGGAAATATTAAAAGACATTCTGATGACATTCAGGACACCGAGGGTAATACGACAACTCTGATGGCCATTCCAGGAAAAGAGTTCCAAAATTGCTTTGAAGGGTGGACTAGGCACTGCCGTTGGTGCATAGCTTCTCAAGGGGAGTGCTTCGAAGGTGACTGCAGTGATATTCAGCAATGAGGTATGTATAACTTTTTCTAGGATGAGTTCACAAACTTAATTGTCAGGCTCATATTTATTGAAAAAAGGAAAGTAATTGCTACACTCCACATAAATGCACCAAGCTGGGTCAAGTGCAACGTGGTGACTACATGGCTCCTCAGTATCTTTGTGCAAATGACAACTGATTCTTCCCAAAAAAAACTTCTTGCTTTCTTTCCCTGGACAGCTATTCTGCAGCCATCCCATAGAAACCGGCTGCCACCCTTGAGCTTACTTTGAGGATGACATCACCCATAGGCATGGGGGGAGATCCTAACTCTTCTGGAGAAAGAGAGTCCATGAACCATATGGGCTTTTCCTGCAAGTGACACACTCATTCATAAACAAAGAATCAGATGTAACATTTGTTATGCCTTTGAAATATCTGCTTATTCTTTCAAACCAAGAACCAATATTATCTTTAATGGGAATGCTATTAAGGGAACAAAGGGAATGTATAAGAGTAAAAAGATTTTCTATATATATTTGTGTATGTACTTTCTATTTGATGTTAATCTGCACAGGTACATCAAACAACTAATAGTAGTTATATCTAGAACTGGGAAGGAGCTAGAAAGGAGAATCATTACTTTTGCAGAAGGGTATTTATGTCATTTAGAAATGTTTGAATTTTTTACCATAAGCATGTATCATATAAGAAAACCAATTTGTTACAATTAATAACCATTAATAATATATCCAAGGCATTCCCATCAAAATAAGGACCAAAACAAGGATGCTCACTCTTCAAGCTGATTGTTTTATACAGGATGTTGAGGGTTCAGTTCCAACCCACTGCAATAAAATGAATACTGCAATAAAAGGAGTCAACGAATACTGCAGTAAAGCAAGTCACGTGAATTTTTTGGTTTCCCAGTGCATATACAACTAACATTCACATTATATTGTAGTCTACTAAGTGTGCAATAGCATTATGTCTAAAACAATGTACATACCGTACCTTCATTTAAAAAATACCTTATTACTAAAAAATGATAAAGATCTTTTTGCTGGTGGAGGGCTTTGCCTTCAATTTGTAAAAAAATGCAGTATTTAGAAAGCATAATAAAATGAGGTATGTCTACATATTAAAACTTGTGGCCAATGTAACAAGATATATAACTGCTGAAAGGGAGGGGACACACAGATGATATGACCATGTATACCAAAGAACAAAACCCTATGCAAATAAACCAACTGAAGCATTAGAATTATTGAGTTCATTCACATGGCAGGAGAGAAAATAAAAATATAAAAATCAATGGGTTTCTACAGTATAGAAAAAAACTTTAAAATATTTTACTCATTAGAGCAACTAAAATACAAATTACTTAATAATTCTGAGAAGATACATACACAGTCACTACAAAGAAAACTATGGAACTCCACTATGAGACATAATAGAAGGCTTCACAGAAAGACATAACCAACTGCTAAAATCCTGAAAAACAAAACAAACTACCGGTAGCAATGTGTATCCAGAGTCATAACTATGTTTCTTATCCTCTAACCCTCTCCTGCTGGCATAGCCAGTGTGGCCTCCCCAACATTCAATCCTGTTGCACTGGAAGCAGCCCCTCAGGGAACCACTCCTCTTGCATTCTCAGCCCTGTGGTAAGGATGAGGTTGGCTCTGCCTGTATTCCAGCTCCAGGAGTGGATACAAGTCAGGCCTAGCCAATCAGTATGTTAGTTTTACTCTTCTGGTCACAGGGCACAAGGATGGGCAAGTGACCCAAGCCAAGTCAAGCCAACTGGATTCAATTCTAGAACTTCTGTTAGAATCTTGGGCAAAACAGAAGTGTTCTTTCTGCTGAGTCGTTGGGGACCCTGGCATGGAGACAGTCTGTCTGAAAATGAAGGGAACATTCAAGAAGGCAGAGAGAACAGACAAAGGCTGAATTTGTTCAGTACTTTTGGAGTCCCTGGCTCCAGACACAACCAAAGAACCAAATTTCTTTAGTTTTATAGGTCAATACAGTAGTGCCCCCTTATCCATAGGACACACATTCCAAGACCCCGAGTGGATGCCTGAAACTACGTAGTACTGAACCCCATATATACACTTTTTTCTATATATACATACCTATGACAAAGTTTAATTTTTTTTTTTGGAGATTTATTTTTATTGTTTTTGACAGAGAGAGAGAGAGAGAGATACAGAGACAGAGACAGAGAGATGGGGGAAGGCCCAGAACAGTCTCCATAGTTGCACATCATTGGTTTTTCCACATAGTTTCATTCCACAGGTGGGCACGGGGCTGCACAGGGCAGAAACTGGGCCAGGGTCTCACCCCCGTGAGAACTGAAGTGGGGGCACTCCCCAGTTCAGCATATGGGTCCGCGCGGGCTGGAGCCGGGATTCGATCCTCGGTCCCTGGGGCTGTAAAGTGAGTGCTTAACCCGCTGAGCCATACCGGCTTCCCCACCATAGTGATTTTTAAAAACAAATCAGGGGAAGCCGGGATGGCTTAGCAGATTAAGCACTCACTGCAGCCCTGGGGACCGAGGATCAAATCCCGGCCCTGACCCAGGTGGACCCATGTGCTAAACTGGGATGTGCCCCCAGTTCAGTTATTGCCAGGGCCTATGTGGGAGGTTCCTGGCCCAGTTCCTGCCCTGTGCAGCCCCATGCCCACCTGTGGAGTGAAACTATATGGAAAACTAATGCTATTAACTATGGAGACTACTCTGGACCCTCCCCCTCCTCTCTGCCTCTTTGTCTCTCTGTCAAAAATAATAAAATAAATCTTTAAAAAATAATAATAATGAAGTAAAATAAAAACAAATCAAACCATACCAGCTTCTTGCTCAAAAGCTTCCTTTAAAAAATCCTATCTCATTCTGTATAAAATCTGAACTCTTACCAGGGCCTACAAGGTTCTCTGCCCTGCCCTCACCTCTTCCAGGTAGGTAGGAGGTTCTGGTATGGGGCATGGGTCCTGTCACAGTGAGTGGGTGGGGGAACACTAAACCAATCAATAGCCATACTTGAGGCTATTTTCCATTTGCATCACAGCACGCATCACACCTAGTGTCACAGTCTATTTCTTTATCTGTCTTGCCCACCAGCCTGGAGCACTTTTGGTTGTCATAACTCATCTTTGCCAGCTTGCAGGCAGCACGTTTTACCCAGGAGGCAGCAGTTAGGTGAAGGGGAAAGCAGGCCAGATGACTGGGGCCTACTTGAGGTGTTGGTAGGATTTCAAGAAGGGTTCCACCACATCAGGCTATTTCCACTTTCCTGGCTCTGAACATTGCAGCTGGCATGTCTAAACTATAGCCCAGGACGGATCTGTATGAGGCCCAACACAAATTCTTAAAACATTATGAGGTATTTTTTGTGACCTATTTTTTAGCTCATCAGCTATTGTTAATGTATTTTATGTGTGGCCCAAGTCGATACTTCTTCCAATGTGGTCCAGGGAAGCCAAAAGGTTGGACACTGCTGGATTAGAGGGTCACAAAGCGCAGTCTCACGGAGAGATGGATGGGCAGTGCAAACAAGGCCCTCGGCAGGAAGACAGCACTGGCCAGAGGTAGTGGAGAAGTAAGGACACAACCCTGTGTATGCTGGTCCCAGAGGATTTTAGGCAAATGTTTTACAGATGCTAAGATTACCAACTTGTAAAGACAAGGATGGCTGCCAAAATAGGCTATTCTTCAATCCTGTGAAATCTCACAAGCTGACCAGCAACCATAAACGTTTGGTTTAGAAAATAATTCAGGAAAGCTAGTTCTACCTAACATTCCATTCCATAAACTCTTTTATATCTGTTTCCTCCTAATTTGCCAAGCCAAACCTAATTTTTCCCTCATGTCCCTCAAAACTTTTTAGCAACTATGAAATTTTAAGTCATATTCTCCTGAGAAAGCAACATTGCCCTTTTAATCACCAAAATTAAGAGCACATCATTCTTTCCTTGACTCCTACCTGCTGCTCAGGTCCTGTTCAGAAGTCTTATCTTTGTTCTCATTTCCTTCTTTGATTCACTTTTATTTTCTTCATTTTTCTGAAAAGCACGTTTTTTTTTTCTCTCACTGCTATTTGTTTACTCAATAATACTTTCTGTGATATTGTGATTTATAGTATGTAAGAAATATATATATATATTTGTATTTGATCTTCTTCCAAGGTTCCTGGCACACAGTTCTTAAAACTCTTGGAATTTTCTAAGTAATAAGAGAGAAAGTATCTTTTGTTATTCTTAACGAGACTCTTTCAACAAAACCTGAGTTTATGTTGTTGAGGTGACCTCTGGAAAGCCCCTAAGGATGGATGCTGATTGCCAGGGGAACCAACTACATGATTAGAGGTTTGAAACTTTGAGCTCTACCTATCTAGGGAGGAGAAGGGGCTGGAAATAGAATCAATCACCCATGGACAATGAATTAATCAACCATACCTAAGTAATGAAGCTATGAAAAAGCCCAAAGACCCAAAGGAAGGGGTTTAGAGAGCTTCCATGTTGGTGAACACATGGAGGTTTTGTTGGGGTCGGGGGGGATAGCACACCTGGAGACAGCATGGAAGTTTCACACATCTTCCTGAGACAGGGCAGGGCAGGGCCTCAAACAAAAATGACTAACCTTTAGCTGGAGGCTGAAAATTAGTGAACCGGGATATGGAACAAACCAGCCAGAAATGGCCAAGATCAAGATGGTGGGGAGATTCAACTCCAAGTAACTTCTAGTCTCATTATACCCACTATACACACATTAAAATACATTCCATACTAAATAACACATCCACCAGCACCATGACGCTTCGGAAAAAGAACCTATTAAGGACAAAAGAGGGGTGTATCCTCAATTCTTGGAAAAGCCCACCCATTTCCTGGAACTAACAGAATATTCCTCCCCTTCATTTCCATGTAAAATGCCTACCAAATAAAAAGTACTGCCACATCAAATCAAGGTAGTCTCTTACTAGGAGGTAACCTCTAGCCTGCTTTGGAGTAAATTTTTACTCAATCAACTTTCGCTTTACTATCTGGCTTGCTCTTGAATTCTTTCTTGACCATAGATAGCCAAGAACTCTCTTTCCTGCAACATTTCCACATACCTTGCCCTATGTATCTCTTCCATGTAGATGTTCCTGAGTTGTATCCTTTTATAATCGAGTATGTAAAATGTGTGTTGTTGTTTTTCTCTAAGTTCTATGAGCTACTCTAGCAAATTAATCAAACCCGTGGAAAGAGTAATGGAAACCTTTGATTTATAGTCAGTTGGTAAGAACCACACCCTGGATTTAGGATTGGTGTCTGAATGGAAGGGGGGCAGTCTTGTGGGAGTAAACCCTTTTTTAATCTGTGGGATCTGATGCTAACTCCAGATAGTCAGAAATGACCCAGAATTGTTTGGTATGGGAAAATCCCCTCACTGCACATTTGGTGATCAGGAGTGCCAGAAGTGAAGTAGATAGAATATTCTATAAGTATACAAAAAACAAAGGAATTTCCTAAACACTGCCCTTTCTGTTACAAGACCAGTTCACATGCACAAATTTCTCCATGAAATGGAATCAATTTATTGAGCATTTGTGATATATTACTTCTATCATGTGGTCACAAGTTTTTCTTTTATCAAGTTTGGAAAATGTCCAAACACACACAAGAGCAGAGTGCAACACCACATACCCATCAAAAAGCTTCAATAAAGAAGCTGGGATGGCTCAGGGGGTTAAATGCTTGCTTTGCAGCCCCAGAGCCTGAGGATCAAATCCTGGCTCTGGCCCATGTGGACCCAAATGCTGAACTGGGGTGTGCCCCCAGTTCAGTTATTGCCGGGGCCTATGCGGGAGGCTCCACAGGTGGGCACAGGGTTGCGCAGGGCAGGAATTGGGCCAGGAGCCTCCCGTGTAGGCCCTGGCAAGAACTGAACTGGGGGCACACCCCAGTTCAGCATATGGGTCCGCCTAGGCCGGAGTCGGGATTCGATCCTCGGTCTCCGGGGCTGCAAAGCAAGCGCATAACCTGCTGAGCCATCCCAGCTTCCCCTTAACTTTAATTTAGGTACCTTCTACCTAATTTTTTTCATGCTACCTGTAGAACTAATCAGGTCAACTATTGTATAGATTTATGCCACATTCTGGATTTGCTTGTTTGTTTCCCTGTGGTGTTGTATAACTTATTCTACTATATCACACATTTTTTGTAGACTGGGAATTCATTCTAGAAGCTTGATAAAATTACTCCAGGTGTTCCCCTCTTTCCCAGGGAGGGGAGAAATCCAAGAATTATGGGGGTGCTGCTGTGTGGTTCTTATCAGGAGATATGATCACCTGTTTGTCTCATATTCAGTGATGCTGAGGTTGGTCGGTCAGTGAATTTGGGTGGGAAGGGCCTGATTCCTATCTTATAAAGTTCCCTTATGACCTTTCACCAAATGGTTTCATCCTCCACTGTTGAACACAGCATATTATACAAAATAATATGAGATTCTTTAAAAAATTTTTTTTTATTGTTTTTTGACAGAGAGAGAATGAGAGAGAGAGAGAGAGAGATGCAGAGACAGAGAGATAACTGAACTGGGGAAACTCCTCAGTTCAGCACATGGGTCCACAAGGGTCGGGGCTGGGATTCGATCCTTGGTCCCCAGTGTTGCAAAGTGAGCGCTTAACCCACTGAGCCATCCCGGCTTCCCCTGAGATTCTTTTAAGTAGGAGAATCTCCCCTCATTCATATAGTTACCCTGAAAAAGTCTGTACTAGAGAAGCAGGAAATTTGCTTAATTTCTTATTTTTCTCCTTTTAATTAGCAATTTTCAGGATGAGTTGGTTGCACAGAATGTCTTGACAAATCAAAGTCAAAGGGTCCAGTCCCTCCAGAGTGGCAGATGCCCTCTGGCCTCAGTGGCTTCCACCCACATAAAATGGGCTGGGCTGACAATAAATCTTGTTTGCTATTCACAGTGAAGTTTACAGAATCACCCAAATTCCAATTACTTAACTAACACTTCTTCCAAAGGCTAAAATCTGAAGACAATTCAGATAACAGAAGATTCATCTCAATAAAATAATCCAAAAACAGTGACTAAATATTAGCAACAGCCTGAAATCTGGATTCATACAAGCTTTTTATGAAGTGAATTACAGTTTCTGATGAATAGCAGTAATTTGAATTTTCATTTGGCACATAAAGTTAGGAAATATTTACTCCATAATCTGTTATAGAAGATATAATAGTCAAAACAAGAAAAAAGTAATAAATTTTACCTTTAGGCAAAAAAAAAAAAAAAAAAAAAAAAAAAAAAAAAAAAAAAAGTGTATGCAAATTTAATTCTATTAAGGTTAATGAAAATCACATTTTGAAACCAGCTTCTAATATTTTCCATTACTGTTACTCCACAGTATTTCTCGCATATATCTATCCCAAATAAATGTTAATATGCCCGAATTAAGGTCCTTAGGAGTCAGTCAGTGCTCACAAATTATTTTAAACAGTTTCATACTAATCACATAGTATAGTGATTAGTGCATCAAACTGAAAGCCAAGATTTGATGACATTAATATTTTACTTAAAGTCTGCCTGCCCATTTACAAGGTGGTGATACTTAGAAAGCCACTAAAAATGCTGAAAGGTATAAAATATAATACCCTTAGAGACCTAAAAGTTCTGGGAGCCCTGTGGCTGCCTTGGGCTCCTGGAATGACTGTACAGAGAACCTGCCCAGAGTGAGGCCCCAGTGTGAAACTAGAGCCCCAGAGCTGCCAAAGGATGAATAAGGCAAGGGGAGACATGGCATCACTGCTCACTGCGCGACAGCAGAGCCTGTCCTGCTGATCTCCTTGCACCTTTTCTGCTGACCTCCTTGCACCTTTCCTGCAAAGGCTCACCTCCAGCTTTCCTGACCTCACCCAAGTACTCTCCCTTTGGCTCACTGTTTCAGCCACAATAGGTCCTCCTCACTGCTCTTCCAAGAGTCAGGGTCACTTCTGCCTCAAGAACTTTGCACTACGGGTAGTTGTTCCCTTTGCCTAGAGTCCTCTTTTCCTGATTATCAACATGGTTCACTCCTTCATCTCCTTCAGGTCTTTACTCAAATGTTACCTTCTAAGTGCTGCCTTCTATTTTATCTAAGACTGAAGCCCTCTTCTATCTATACAAAGGGAGGAACTTCTGTCTTGTTCACCACTATATCTTCTGGGCCTGAAACAGTACCTGGTACAAATAAAATGTGCAATAAATACTTGTGGAATGAATGCATGAGTCATAGGTCATTTGATTCTTTTATTTATATTTGCACTGAAAAAGTAATTTTATTTAAGACACATGATAGATATCTGTAAAAAGAGGTGGATATTTGTGACTTTCTAATAAATAGAAAACGAAGTTACAGGGTTGTCTATATTCCTTTAATATGAACATCAAATTTTAACTACAAATGATTCTTAGCTAGAATAACAGATTTCTAGGACAAATGAAACTGAGGTAGTCAAAAATCAAAGAGAGGGAAGCCGGGATGGCTCAGTGGGTTAAGCACTCATTTTGCAGCCCCAGGGACCGAGGATCAAATCCCGGCCCTGGCCCATGTGGAACCATATGCTGAGCTGGGAGCTCCCCCAGTTCAGTTCTGTATCTGTAGCTGTATCTCTCTCTCTATCTCTCTCTCTCTCTCTCTCTCTCTCTCTCTCTCTCTCTCTCTCTCTCTCTGTTGAAAATAAATAAATAAAAAAATGTTTAAAAATCAAAGAGAAACCAGTCACTCAATTTGTTTAGCCTGGCATTTTTACAAGAACACTGGAATAACACAATTGTAAAAACTACCAGTGGAGATGCTCCTAGACTCAAAAAGATACAGACAGCAAGTCTCGTGCAGTCTCCCTCTAAAAAAATGTTTGGGTAGGATATCAAAGCTTTCTACAAAGAACAAATTTAGTTTGGGAAAGCATATTTTTCCTGAATTCACATTCTGATTGACTGGCAACCAAAGTAGCGACCAAAGGGAAGCCGGGATGGCTCAGTGGGTAAAGCACTCACTTTGCAGCCCCGGAAACTGAAAATTGAATCCCGGCCCCGGCCTGAGGCCCCAGCCCAGTTCCTGCCCTGTGCAGCCCTGCACCCACCTGTGGAATGAAACTATGTGGAACTATAGTTGATGTGCAACTATGGAGACTGTTCTGGGCCTTCCCCCTTCTCTCTGTATCTCTCTCTCCATCAAAAACAATAAAAATGAATCTTTAAAGTAGTGAGTTAAGACTTATACAAAGGAATTTCCATGAAGCACTTAAGATCATATCTCTCATTTTAGACAAAATTCCAGTTCATGCACAATGTAAATCATACATTTTCTATAAATCCAGTGAGAGAAAAATCCTACCTAAACTGTCAATTGTTTTGTCTAAAGGTTCCAAGCTACTGCAAGGGTATTCAATGAACATCTTCCCACCCCCTCCACTTCCTTCCCCATGCCCCATTCTAGACACAAGGCAAATAGAGTAGTGACTATTGGTAGACGAGGTTCTCTCCAGCTTTTATACTGGAAAGGTCCTGGCAGTTAATAGAGCAGGAAGGTAATATGGCTGCCACCTTAAAACACCAAAAGAAGCTAACACAAAGGGGGAAATGTGGGGGCCTACTTCAGGAACCAGGAAAGAAATGAACAGAGGAAATAAACATTCTGGGAGTAGCAACTTTTTTCATCTAAAAGAGTTCCAGTTAGACTATCTTGCTGCACACTTCTGACATTGGTTTTGTACATACTGTATTGTGTTTTGCACTTCAGAGAAGCCTAATAGTACCTTTCAAGCAATAATAATAAATGATAATGACAACAACTAACTGGGTACAGAGTTTCACACCACCAATTGCTTCTGATCTTCATAAGAACTCTGGAAGGTAGGTGGTAATTCCATTTTATAGATGGACAAGCTGAGGCTTAGAGGTGTTCATTCAAGGCCATGCAGTAGGTAAGAAGCAGTCATTTTCTAAACCCAGACAGTCTGACTACATGCCCTATAACAGTGTCACAGGTACTAGTTAACTAGTCACAACTCATTTATCTAACAGTGAAACTGTGAGGGTGAATCACCTGGAGTAAAGGGCACCTGGACTCACATATTCGTACATCCTGTCTTGCCCCAGAGCACAGTCAACAACTGTAGTTCCTGGATGCAGGCACCAGGATCTGTCAATTAACAGGTATATCCCAAAGCTGCCTGTAAGGGAGCATTAGAAGCATGCTTTGGGTATCTTTAGGGTGGGACTGATACTTTGTCATAGGCTGGAAATGGTCAAGCATCTGGGTACTGAATTCAACCCTTTTCTCACCTATAGTCCTGGGCTAAGCTCCTGAGTAGTCCTTGCCTAGCAAAGGACTCAGTCAAGCTCAGCAATGTTAGGCCACACAGACTTCTTTCCCCAGGGATGAATGTTAAAGAGCCTCTCAGGGCCTTGATGATAAAATCCTAAAAAGACCAACAGGAAAATACCAAATGTGGGAAAGCTGGGATGGCTCAGCGAGTAAAGCGCTCACTTTGAAGCCCAGGGACTGAGGACCGAGGACTGAGGACCAAGGATCGAGGATTGTATCCTGGCCCCGGCCCTTGCGGACCCACATGCTGAGCTGGGGTGTGCTCCCCAGTTCAGTTCTTTTTTTTTATTTTTTTTTATTTTTAAGAAATTTTATTTATTTATTTTTGACAGAGAGAGAGAGAGAGAGAGAGAGAGAGAGAGAGAGAGAGAGAGAGATACAGAGACAGAGAGAGAACTGAACTGGAGGAGCTCCCAGTTCAGCACATGGTTCCGCACGGGCGGGGCTGGGATTCGATCCTTGGTCTCCGGTGCTGCAAAGTGAGTGCTTAACCCACTGAGCCATCCCGGCCTCCCCCCAGTTCAGTTCTTGCCAGGACCTATGTGGGAGGCTCCTGGCCCAGTTCCTGCCCTGCGCAGCCCTGTGCCTGCCTGTGGAGTGAAACTATATGGAAAACTAATGTCAACTATGGAGACTGCTCTGGGCCCTCCCCGCTTCTCTCTGACTCTCTCTGTCTCTGTTTCTCTCTGTCAAAAATCAATAAAATAAATCTTTAAAAAATAAAGAAAATATCAAATGCCTAGACATTCCATCTGAGTTGGTGAATATTCTGAGAGACTCATATTGGCCCATGGTAGTGCATAAATTCTAGAAATAATGCACTACCATGTTTGAAACTTAGAAATACACTCATAGATTCTCAAACCCATCAACAGCATTTAGTTTCCAGTCTGGTTTCTGAAATCCTGTTTAGCCCATTATGTACTAAACTTGGTAGTGTTCCAGCTATCCTAGTCACATTTCTTTTTTAAGATTTATTGTTTTTGACAGAGAGAGACAGAGACAGAGGGACAGACAGAAAGGGGAGGGCCCAGAGCAGTCTCCACTGTTGTACACCATCAGTTTTTTACATGATTTTGTTCCACACAGGTGGGGTGGGGGGGTGGGGGGCACACAGAGCAGGAACTGGGCTGGGGGACTCCCATATAGGAGGCATGTCCCCTCAAGCCAGGGGCTGAACATGGCGGGGGCGGGGGGGGGGGGGAAGGCTGAGAACTGAACATGGGGCCTTCCACGTGGGAAGCAAATCCCAGTTCAGTATATAGATCCACATGGGCAGGGCTGGGACTTAATCATCGGTCCCCAGGGCTACAAACTGAGCGCTTAGTCCACTGAGCCATCCCGGCTTTCCCCCATTCACATTTCAATGGGGAAAGTCAATTCAAAATTCCAAACCACAACAATAATGAAATATTCCCCTTCTCAGCTCAAGTGGTCCATGCTGGTCCCAAGAAAGCAGAAAGGACATGCTGGTCCCAAGAAAGCACGTCAATGGCTTACTAAACCCTTGCTCCTCATGGTTGGTTCATCCTCTAGTTGTCTTGACTTGGGGAACAAGGGTACTTGCCCTGCAGAGCTGGAGGACAAGTGGCCATGCAGGCCTAACTCTGTCTCTTGTAGTACCTGGAGGCATGGCTTGAAGAACCGCTCAATAATGTTCAGGTTAAAATAAAAGTCCTTGGCCTAATTTTTCAAACTACTCTTGCTTAAAATTCTAAATAAAGCTAAAAGTGCTATGTCACTACAGGATGATAGCTATAACAGTCTGAGTCTAACATTGTTCAACACTTTCTAAAAGAGGGTAAAGAGTCCCTAACTGTTCTCCTGTCACATGTCTGCAATGACCAGGCACACTGTTGGCTGAACAACATGGTTCTTCATGTAAAACAAACAAAAGCCAAAGCAGTACATTTTGTACATGCACAAATACAAAAACAGTAGTCTGGAATAGCACACACATACCAACCACTTGATGGTGGCCACTTCTGGGAAAAGGAATGAGATGGGAGAGTAGAGCAGTTTTGCTTGAATTTCTTTTGAGAAGTACATTAAAAAAAAAAATTATGTGTATAATTTAAACAATAAAGTATAAGAAGTCATTTTAAAAACATATCAAAATAATTTCCCTGAATATAAAATGTGATCATAGAAATAATCTGAAATTATAAATATACTTGGATAGATTCAAAATAGAATGACCTAAGGAAGTTATATATTTATACTAGCAGGTTCAGCAAATAACCAATGGTCCAAAGCCAGTCCAACAGATGGGTCCACAAAATAAAACTACCGTAGTTTTTACATTTTTAAAGGGATATAAAAAGAAGAATATGAGAGAACACACGTGGCCCGTGGAGCCTAAAATTCACTATTTGTCTACTACAGGAAGTCTGATGATCCCTGATTTACACCAAGAACACTGTCTTTTCAAAAAAAATTCTAAATTTCCTCTTGGAAATGCCTTCAAAATCACTTTGAAACACAATAAAAATTAGTTGTATAATTTAATACTGTACCTCTTTCTGTGTTTCTTAAACCCACAGTAGTATCATAATCAGCCACCTTAACCATCAGATTTGGCTCAGGAGACTGGTGGTTTTCTAAAATCAAATTTAGCCCTAGGATGGGAAGGATACACTCCCTGCTAGCATACAGGAAACTAACCTTGCAGGTGTGCTACAAAAAGGCACAGTGGAGAAAAATCGAACTCAGAAGAACTCTCTGAGCAGTTAAAAATAATTTTATTTTGGTGCCCAGCTCACCAGGCCTCTGCGGTGACTCTGCCTGCGCGGAAGTGTGCGGCGGGGCTTTCGGCGCCCCGCCCACTGGGCTGCTGTGCATCACTGCGTGCGCCCGCACCGAGCTTTCGGTGCCCCGCCCACCGGGCCACCCCGCAGCACCGCTGCCTGCTTGCCGGTGCGCTACGGGGCTTTTGGCACCCTGCTCGCCAGGCCGCTGTAGCACTGCTGCCTGTGCGCGGGACCGGCTTTCCGCGCCCTGCCCACCGGGCGCTGCAGCGCTGCTGCCTGCTCGCGAGTGCACAGCTGGGCTTTTGGCGTCCCGCCCACCGGGCCTCTGGGGCGTTGCGGACCGCGCGCAACTGGACTGCTTGCCGGGTCTCCACGGTGTCATTGCCTGTGCGCAGGACTGTGCAGCTGATCAGGGCCTCTGCCAAGCCCCAGCCCATCCAAGTGCTGCCCTGCGGGCGTGCCTTACAGATACAATTGAAGGAGGGGCAGCCAGGAGGAGGAAAGACCAGAGCTCCTGCGCCCCGCCCACACTGAACCACCAGCCCCCCTTCTGAAAGAGGAATCTGCTATTGTGTCTCAGGCCCGACCTAGCTCCTACTCACATGCCCCCACCCCTGGCCACACCTTTACTACCCTGCTATCTAACAGCTAAGACAGCAACCTGACGTGCCCCAGGACACAGAAGCTGTCTGCTTCCCCCAACCCTCTCCCAAAATCTCCTTTTCCCACAACTGAGTCCAAAAGAAAAAATAAAGAGAAGCCCATCTGTTAGGCAAACCCCCAGAGGGAAAACAGACTCATGCGTAAAGCAAAAAGAACCACATCAACCACAATGCACACCTCAGAATCCAAAGCCCCTCCAGAAGATCAGGGGCAGTCTTTAGTAAAGGACCCTGAACACTTGGAATCAAATCTAAGTGAAACAGAATTCAGGTCTGCATTAATCAAGACACTCAGAGAGCTCACTCAATGTTGGCAAAGTACCCAGACACAGTTAAATGACCTCAACAAGAAATTTTCTGAGCAAAATGAGTACTTTACCAACAAAATTGAGAAGCTAGAGCAGAACCAAAAGGAACTCCTTGAAATGAAAGGCATCATGGGAGAGCTGAAAAAAGAACTGACCAGCATAGG
>PVKE010008659.1:0-47035 GCA_004027555.1 Craseonycteris thonglongyai
CCTTCCCCCTTACCCTCAGGTAACCACTAAACTATTGACTGTGTCCATGAGTTTTTATTTCTTTGTTACTTTTAGTTTTATATTTCACCTGTAAGTAAGGTCAGAAGTTTCTTGATTCTGTCATTCTGACTTATTTCTCTTAATAAGATGTTTTCAAGGTCTGTTCATGTTGTCACAAATTGCTGTATTTCATCTTTTCTTATTGCTGAGTAGTATTCCATTGTATAAATGTACCACAACATCTTTATCCAGTCATCTATCAGAGGACACTTTGGTCAATTCCATGACTTGGCCACCATGAACAGTGCTGCGATGAACACTGGGATAGATATATCTTTGCAAATTAAGACTTTTCAGGTTTTTTGGGTAGATACCCAGGAGAAGAGGGATTGCTGGGTCATATGGCAATGAGGTACATTTCTTTAATAACAGTTTTTTAGAATGTTTATTGTGAATGAATGCTGAATTTGGTCAAATGCTTTTTCTGCATCTATCAAGATCATGAGTTTTATCCTTCATTTTGTTAATATGGTATATCACATTGATAGATTGTATGTTGAACCTTACTTGCATCCTAGTAATAAATCCTGCTTGACGATGGTGTATGATTCTTTTAATGTACTGCTGAATTTGCTTTACTAATATTTTGTTGAGGACTTTTACATCTGTTCAGTAGGGATATTGGCCTGTAATTTTCTCTCTCTCTCTCTCTCTCTCTTTTTCTTTCTTTAGATTTATTCTTTTGTTTTTAGCAGAGAGACAGAGACAGAGAGAGGCAGAGAGAAGGGGAAGAGCCTGGAGCAGTCTCCACAGCTGCAGATTATCACACAGTTGGACAGGGGCCACGCAAGGCGGAAACCAGGCCAGGGCCTCCAGCATGGGAAGCACACCCCAGTTCATCATATGGGTCCACATGGGCCAGGACTGAGACTCAATCCTTGGACCCCAGGGCTGCAAAGCAAGTGTTCAACCCCCTGAGCTATCCCATCTTCCCCTGTCATTTTTTTTTCTGGTAGTGTTCTTGTCTGGTTTTGGTGGCTTCATGAAATGAGTTTGGAAGTGTTTCCATGTCTTCTCTTTTTAAGAAGAGTTTGAGATTGGCAATATTATCCCTTCTAAATGTTTGGTAGAATTTACCAGTGAAACCATTTGCTTCTAGACTTTTCTTTTTTAGGAAGTTTTTGATTACTGATTGAAGCTCAGTTGGTTTATTCATATTTTCTTTTCATGATTCAGACTTGGTAGGTTATACAACTGTTTCTAGGAATTTTTTCTAACTTATCTAATGTTGGTATATAATTGTTCATAGTTGCTTCTTAATATCTTTATTATTTTGTGTTATCAGTTACAATGTCTTCTCTTCCATTTCTGATTTTATTTGATTCTTATCTTTTTTTCTTAGTTCTATTTATCTTTACAAAAACTAGCACTTAGTTTTATTAATCTTTCCTATTATCATTTTAATATGTATTTCATTTATTTTTGCTATGATCTGTTATTTCTTCCTTTTACTATCTTTGGACTTAATTTGTTCTGTTTCTATTGTTGAGGTGTACCTTTTTAAACTGCTTTTGCTGACCCCATAAGTTTTGGTATGTTTGTTTCCATTTTCATTTGTTTCAAAATATTTTTTCATTTCTTTAAATTTCTCTTTTGACCCAGTGATAGTTCAGGAGCATATTGTTTAATCTCCGCATATTGGTGAACTTTGAAGTTTTCCTCTTATAATTGGTTTTAATTTCATACCCCAGTGTTTGGAAAAGATACGTGATAGCATTTCAATCTTCTTAAGTTTATTAAGTACTTGTTTAGTGGCTTAACGTATGATCTATCCTGGGGAATATTCCATTTTCATAGAGAAGAATGTGTATTCCACTGATGCTGGATGGAATTTTGTATGTGTCAGGTCCATCAGATCTAACTTGTAGTTTAACTCTATTGTTTCCATATTGATTTTTTGTCTATCAGGGGTCTCCAAACTACGGCCTGCGAGGCCCTCTCATCTGGCCCATGGAGACCTTTTTATCTGAATAAAATAATATTAAATAAATAATTAAAAATAACATCTATGTTTTGATTCTTTTTTATTTGGACCTCAAGTGTGTAGTCGGCCCCCAAACTGCTGTTTGATAGTTAATGTGGCCCATGGGCTGAAAAGTTTGGAGACCCCTGGATGATCCATTCATTTTTTAATGTGAGATACTGAAATCTCCTACTATTATTGTATTGTCTGTTTTTCCATTCAGATCTGTTAATATTTGCTTTATATATTTTGGTGCTTTAATGTTGGGTGCATGGATAGTTACAGTTGTTATAACTTCTTGATAATTTGTCCCCTTTACCATTATATAATGACTTTTTTTGTCTCTTGTTATAGTTTTTGGCCAAACAGTGTATTTTGTCTCATAAATATAGCTACCCCTGCTTTCTTTTGCTTGCCATTTGCGCTGAGTGTCTTTTCCCAACCCTTCACTTTGAGTTTGCTCCTTAAAGCTAAAATGTGTCTCTTATAGGTAACGTAGAGTGAGGTTTTATTTTTTAAATTCATTCAATGACTCTGTGTCTTTTAATTGGAGAGTTTTGTCCATTTACCTTTAAAGCAATTGTTGATAGATACGTATTTCTTGCCATTTTGTTAATTGTTTTCTTGCTGTTTTGTAATTCCGTTGCTTTTTCTCTTGCTCTCTTTTGTTGTGATTTGATGATTTTTATAGTGGTATGCTTAAATTAATTTTTAATTTTTAGTTTTTGTGTTTCTACTTTAGGCTTTTTTCTTCATGGTTACCTTGAGGCTTACATAAAACATTTATAAGTATATTTTATGCTGATAACAGCTTAACTTTGAACGCATAAAAATGCCCTATATTTTCACATTTCCCCCCATATTTTATGTTTTTGATATCACAATTTACATTTCTTTATATTGTATATGCATTAACAAATTATTAAAGTTATAGTTAATTTTAATACTTTGTTCTTTAACCTTTATACTATAGGTTATATATTCTTAAGTGGTTTGCCCACTACCATTACAACATTTGAATATTCTGAATTTAATTATATATTTAACTTTACCAGTAAGATTTAAATTTTCATATACTTCCATTTTACTAATTATTCTCCTTTTGCTTTATCTTGAAGAACTCCTTGAAACATTTCTTGTAAGGCTAGTCTAGTAGTGAGGAATTCCTTCAGATTTTGTTTGTCTTAAAAACTCTTGGGGAAGCCGGGATGGCTCAGTGGGTTAAGCGCTCACTTTGCAGCGCTGGGGACCGGGGATCGAATCCCAGCCCCGGCCCGTGCGGAACCATATGCTGAAATGGGAGCTCCCCCAGTTCAGTTCTCTCTCTGTCTCTGTCTCTGTATCTCTCTCTCTCTGTCAAAAATAAAGAAATAAAAATATATTTAAAACAAACAAACAAACAACAAAAAAAACCTCTTTGTCTCTCAATTCTGAAGGACAACTTTGCCACACAGAATACTCTTTCTCGGTCTGCAGTTGTTTATTTCCTTACTACTTAGAATATATCATCCCACTCTCTTCTGACCCTTAAAGTTTCTTCTGAAAAGTCTTATGGGGGTTCCCTTATATGTAACAAGCTGCTTTTCTCTTGAAGCCTTTAAGGTTCTCTTTTTATCTTTTACTTTTGACAATTTAATTATAATGTGTCTTTGTGATTCTCTGGGTTCTTATTTGGCACGTTTGGGATTCCTGAATCTAAATATCTGTCCCCCCCCCCCCCCACCCCAAGTTAGAGAAATTTGCCTTATATTTCTTTGAAAAAGATTTCTACCCCTTTCTCTTTCTCTTATCCTTCTGGGATCCATATACTGCATGTGTTGATCAGTTTATGGTGTCCTGTAAGCCACTTAAGCTATCTTCACATTTTTATTCCTTTTTCTTTTTGCTCCTCTGATTGGATGAATTACATTGCCCTTTTGCTGATCCTTTGCTCCACTTCATCTAATCTGCTGTGGAAGCATTGAATTTCTCAGTGCAGTTATTTTATCCTTGGGGTCTATGATTTCTGTGTGTTTAAAATTCTTAGTTTGTTTATGGATTGCTCTCCTGACCTTACTGAGCTTGTTTATGACTATTAACTTTGATCTCTTTATTGGTGAATCACTTTTCTCCATTTCTTTAAATCATTTTCTGGAGTTTTACCTTGTTTGGAGCATATTTCCTTGACTCTATGTGTTAGTTTCTGCACATTAAATAAAAGAGCCACATCTTCCAGTTTTGACAGATTAGTTTTGTGTAGGGGATGATCCCCATCAATCAGCCTGGCCCAAACTCCTGGTCTTCTCTGTAATCTTTGTGATTGTCCAAACTTTGAGTTTAGTGGCTCCCAGTAGTTGAGGATGTGCCAAGACCTGTCAATGTCCCAAACGGAGTGTGGGGGGTGGAGGGATTGTAGTTGGCACCTAGATGGAGGCTGATTAGAAGCCAGACCCTTTTAGATTAGAAGCAGATGAAAAGTATGTCATTAAGCCCCTTCTAAGGAGAAACTGGGAGATGGATATTTTTGCCATCTCCCTTTTTGCTGAACCTCAGTTTATAGACTTGTGTGTGTGGGCTGTTTCTGAACCCCTTTAAAAACTGCTTATTTGCTTGCTGTAAAGAGCCCACTCACCCCCAACCCATGGGACTTGTGAATATGGTCTGTTGGCCGTAGCATCCAGGTGTTTTGGGGGTCTGTCCTTCAAGCAATAGTCATAAAAGCTGGGGCATTAGATATGTGTACATGTTCCTTCCAAGGAGATGCTGATGACTTGGTTTTATTGTTGGATTGAGCGAGGGGGAAAGTCAGCAGAAGTTATCACTGTCTTCCCCAGGTTCTGGGGAAGATTGCAGCTGGCCCCTAGATCGGGGCTAATTAGAAGCCAGACCTCAGGCAGCATCTTTTGAAGTATGCAGTCAAACCCCTTCCACATAAGATTGGAAGACTGACGTTTTTACCTGCACCCTGTGCACTGAGCCCTGGGGGGATAGCTACTGCTCTTGTGCATTCTGGTAACTGCTTCTTTTGTTTGTTATAGCCCTGTGTGACATGTGAATGCATTCCCAGTTGACTATCAGAACCAGGTCTGGGGATTGGTTATCAGAGTCAGGTGGGTCTGAGGGCCTGTCCCTTGTGAAGCAGCTGCCAAACCTGCAATGCTGAATGTGCAGTACTTACTCCTTAGGGAGAAGCTGGGAGTTGGGGGTTCTTTCCCAGTGATTTAGCATTGTACTGGGGGTGGAATTTATAGCAAGAGTGGGGTGTGTCTCAGCATTTTTTGCCCATTAACATGGGCATTTTCTCATTTACCCCATGTGTACAAGTCATTCAGCTAGTTTTTGGATTTCATGTTGTGTGTAGCTGTCCATTCAGTGTGCCTATGGAAGAAGGGAAGTTTAGGAGCCTACTTGGTCTCCTGAAGTTGCGATCTTGGTCCTCTTCAGTTTTTTTGTTCCTATATATAATAGTATTCCATTGCATTATATATCAAAATACATCTTTTCTCCTGTTGATATTTGGGTTGTTTCTAGTTTGGGGCTGTTATGAATAATGCTGCTATAAAATTCTTGCTTATACTTTTATGGTATACAGATGTATATATTTCTTTTTGTTATATATCTAAACATGGGATTGCTAGATTTTGGAGTAAGTGTATTTTTAGTTTTAGTTTTTTTCAGAGTGATTGCACTAATTTAGTCCCCAACCATTAATATAGGAGAGCTCTAGTTATTCTACATCCTTGTCAATACTTGGTATGGTTTCACTCTTTGTAATTCTGTTGGATATATTGTGGTATCTCACTGTGGTTTTAATATGCATTTCCATGTTGAGTAATGCTTATTGGCTATTTGGATATTCTTTTTAGTGAAGTGCTTATTTTTATGTTTTGTCCATTTTTAAATTGCATTGTCTTTTTCTTATTGATATATAGGAACTTATTATGTATTTTGCATATTAACCTTTTCTTTTTATTTTAATTGATTTCTTTGTTGTTGTTGTTCTTGTTAAATTTATTGGGGTGACATTGGTTGGCAACAACTACAAAGTTTCCAGGTGCTCAACTCTACACTACATCATCCATGCACTGCACCATGTGCTCACCGCCCAGAATCAGCTCTCCCTCCACCACCACATATCTGTTGCCCACTCCCAACTCCCCCCCTTCACTCTCCCTTCCCCCTCCTCCTCCCCTCAGGTAACCACCAAACTATTGAATGTATCCATAGGTGTTTGTTTCTTTGTTACTTTCAGTTCTATAATCCACTTATAAGTGAAGTCATATGTTTTTTTCTTCTTTCATTCTGACTTATTTCACTTAATAAAATGGTCTCAAGATTCATCCATGTTGTCACGAATGTCTGTATTTCATCCTTTCTTATCCCTGAGTAGTATTCCACAGTGTAAATGTACCACAACTTCTTTATCCAGTGATCTATCAAGGGACACTTTGGTTGTTTCCATGACTTGGCCACCGTGAACAGTGCTGCGATGAACATTCGGGTACATGTATCTTTGTGGATTAAGGTTTTCAGGTTTTTTTGGTAGATACTGGTACCCAGTAGAGGGATTGCTGGGTCATATGGCAATTCAATTCCTAATTTTTTGAGGAATCTCCATACTGCCTTCCATAGTGGTTGCACCAGTTTACATTCCTACCAGCAGTGTATGAGAGTTCCTTTTTCTCCACAGCCTCTCCAGCACTTGTTATCACTTGTCTTGTTGATTATAGCCATTCTAACAGGGGTAAGATGGTATCTCATTGTGGTTTTTATTTGCATCTCCCTAATTGCTAGTGATGTTGACCATTTTTTCATATATCTGTTGACCGTTTGCATGTCTTAATGAGAGAAGTATCCATTTAGGTCTTTTGCCCATTTTTTAAATAGATTATTTATTTTCTTGTTGTTGAGTTGTACGAGTTCTTTATATATTTTTGATGTTAGCCCCCTATCAGAGGCATTGTTTGCAAATATTTTCTCCCAGTTGGTTGGTTGGTTTGCTTTGTTGATGGTTTCCTTTGCAGTGCAGAAACATTTTATTTTGATAAAGTCCCATTCATTTATTTTTGCTTTTACTTCCCTTGCCATTGAGGTCAGGTTCATAAAGTCCTCCCTGAATACCAGATCTATAAGTTTAGTACCAATGTTTTCTGCAAGTTATTGTTTTGGGTCTTATTTGGAGGTCCTTAGTCCATTTTTAGTTAATTTTGGTGTGTGGCGACAGGTCATAGTTCACATTCAGTCTCTTGCATGTGGTTTTCTAATTTTCCCTGCACCATTTACTAAAGAGGCTTTCTTTTCCCCACTGTATATTTTTCACTCCTTTGTTGAAAATAATCAGTCCATATATTTGTGGATTTATTTCTGTGTTTTCAATTCTGTTCCATTGGTCTGTGCATCTGTTTTTCTGCCAATACCAAGCTGTTTTGATTACTGAGGCTTTGTAGTATAGATTAAAGTCAGGCATTAAGATTCCCCCTGTTTTATCCTTTTTTCTTAGGATAGCTTTGGCAATTTGGGGCCTTTTGTGGTTCTATACAAATTTGATGATTTTTAAAAATCTATTTCTTGAAAGAATATCTGTGGAATTTTGATGGGAATGGCATTGAATCTATATATTGTTTTGGGTCATATGGTCATTTTAACTATGTTGATTCTTCCAATCCATGAACAAAGAATATTTTTCCATTTCTTTGTGTCTTCTTTAATTTCTTTTAACAGTGTCTTACAGTTTTCACTGTATAACTCCTTCACATTCTTTGTTAGATTTATTCCTAGGTATTTCATTTTTTTGTTTGTTTGTTTGCAATGACAAAGGGGATGGATTTTCTCATCTGTCTTTCTGAAGTTTCATTGTTGGCTTATAAAAATGCAGTTGATTTTTGCACATTAATTTTGTATCCTGCAACCTTACTGTATTTGTCTATTGTTTGTAATAGATTTCTGATAGAGACTTTTCTATGTAAAGGATCATGTCATCTGCAAAGAGTGACAGTTTGACTTCTTCTTTCCCAATTCTAATACCTTTTATTCCTTTCTCTTGCCTGCTTGCTCTGGCTACAACTTCCAGCGTTATGTTGAATAGCAGTCGGTGACAGGGGGCATCCCTGTCTTGTTCCTGATTTTAGGAAAATAGGCTTCAGCTTTTCCCTGTTCAATATAATATTTGCAGAGGGTTTGTCATATAAGGCCTTTATTATGTTGAGGTACTTTCCTTCAATTCCCATTTTATTCAGTATTTTGATCATAAATGGGTGTTGTATCTTGTCAAATGCTTTTTCTGCATCAATTGAGATAATCATGTGGTTTTTATCCTTTATTTGGTTTATGTCCTGGATTACATCGATTGATTTGCGTATGTTGAACCATCCTTGTGCCCCTGGGATGAATCCCACTTGATCATGATGAATAATGTTTTTAATGCATTTTGTATTCTGCTTGCCAATATTTTGTTAGGATTTTTCATCAATGTTCATCAGGGAGATTGGCCTATAGTTATCCTTTATGGTATTGTCCTTCCCAGGTTTTGGTATTAAGAAAATACTGGCTTCGTAGAATGAGTTGGGTAGTATTACCTCCTCTTGAATTTTTTGGAGTAGTCTGAGGAGGATAGGAGATTAGTTCTTTGAATGTGTGATAAAACTCATTGATAAAAACATCTGGTCCAGGACTTTTGCCTTTGGGCAGGTTTTAGATAGTTGTTTCAAGTCTGTACTGTTGATTGGTCTATTTAGGTTATGTAGTTCTTCTTGGTTCAGTCTAGGTAAACTATGTTTTAGAAACTTGTCTATTTCCTCTAGATTGTCAAGTTTGGTGGCATAGAGTCTTTCATAATAATTTCTTATGATTGTTTGTATTTCTGTAATGTCAGGTGTGATCTCTCTCCTATTTTTCTGAATTCTAGAAATAAGAGATTTTTCTCTTTGTCTTTGGTAAGCCTAGCCAGTGGTTTGTCAATTTTATTGAGTTTTTTCAAAGAACCAGCTCTTTGTGGCATTAATTTTATCTATTCTTTTTCTGTTCTGAATTTCATTAAGTTCTGCTCTAATTTTCATTAGTTTTCTCCTTCTGCTGGCTTTGGGGTTCCTTTGTTCATTTTTTTCTTGTTCTTTAAGATGGGATGTTAGGATATTTACTTGTAGTTTTTCTTGTTTATTGAGATAGGCCTGTAATGATATAAGTTTTCATCTTATTCCTGCTTTTTCTGTGTCCCAGAAATTTTGGTATGTCATGTTTTCATTGTCATTCATTTCTACAAATTTCCTAATCTCTTATTTTGTTTCTTCTTTGACCCAGTCATTTTTTAATAGCATGTTGTTCAATCTCCACGTATATGTGATCTTTTCTGCTTTCCTTTTATAGTTGATCTCTAGTTTCAAAGCTATGTAGTCTGAGAATAAACGTGGTAGGATTTGAATATTATTAAATTTACTGAGGTTGGATTTGAGTCCCAGGATATGGTCTATCCTTGAAAATGTTCCATGTGCAGAAGAGTAAAATGTTTAGTCCTGTGTTGCAAGATGGAACATCCTATAAATGTCAATATTGTCCAATTCCTGTAATGTATCATTTAAGGCTACAACTTCCTTATTTATTTTTTGCTTGGATAATTTGTCCAGTGTTGTCAAGGGGGTGCTTAGGTCCTCTGCTATTAATTGCATTTTTGTCAAATTCTCCTATTAAATCTGTTAGTAATTGCTTTGTAAATTTTGGTGTTTCCTGATTAGGGGCATATGTATTGATGAATGTCGTATTTTCTTGATGCATTGTCCCTTTTATTAATATAAAATGTCCATCTTTATCTCTTATTATTACTATTTTATCCTGATGTCTATTTCATCAGATATTAGTATGCCACTCCTGCTTTTCTTTGAATGCCATGTGCTTGGAGTATTGTTTTCCATCCTTTTACTCTGAGCCTGTGTCTGTCTTTGTGGCTGAGGTGTGTCTCTTGTAGATAGCATATAGTTGGATGTTACTTTTTAATCCAGTCTGCTACTCTATGCCTCTTTATTGGTGAATTCAGTCCATTTACATTGAGGGTGATGATTGATATATGAGGATTTCCTGTATTCATTTCTTCCTTCCTTTGTATTTCCTTGTTCCAACTTTTCTTTGTTTATTTTGATTTCTTGATTCAGGTTGAATAGCCTCCTTCAGTATTTCTTGGAATGCCAGTCTTGTACCGGAGAATTCCCTCATTTTCTGTATATATGAAAAGGTCTTAATTCCTACGTCATATCTAAAGGTTAGGTTTGCTGGATAGTTAATTCTTGGCTAAAAATTTCTCTCTTAAAATTTTGAAAATTTGGCTCCACTCCGTCCTACCTTGCAGAGTTTCTGCTGAGAAGTCTGATGACAGCCTGATAGGTTTTCCTTTGAAAGTTATATATTTTTTCCTCCATGGCAGCCTTGAGGATTCTTTCTTTGTCTTTGGTTTTTGTCATCTTCAGAACACTGTGCCTTGGAGAAGATCTGCTAGGGTCTATGTAGCTAGGGCTCCTGTTTTCCTCTTGAATTTGGGGATCTAATTCTTTCCAAAGGTTAGGAAAACAAATCTACTATTTGTTTTAAAAGGCTCTGAGAAGATTCCATCTCACTTCCTTTTGGTACCACGATTATTCTAATGTTGCTCTTTCTGATGGAGTCAGAGAGTTCTTGTAGGACCCTTTCATTTCTCTTTACTCTCATAACCCTTTCTTCTTCCATCTGTGAAATGTCCGTGTTTCTATCTTCGATGTCACTAATTCTTTTCTCTAACTGGGCAGCCCTGTTTCTTATTCTGGTTAGTTCTTTTCTCATCTCTCTCATTATGCCTTTTATTTCACGGAGTTCCTTTTGGTTTTGCTCTAACTTCTCAATTTTGTTGGTAAAGTAATTATTTTGATCAGAAATTTTCTTATTGAGGTCATTTAACTGTGTCTGGGTGCTTTGCCAGCATTTACTGAGCTCTCTGAGTATCTTGAGAATTGCAGCCCTGAATTCTGTTTCACTTAGATTATTTGCTTCCAAGTCTGTAAACTCCTTTTCTAAAGATTTCCCATATTCTTTGGGAGTAGCTCTGAATTCTGAGGTATTCATTGTATTTGATGTGGTTTTTTTTTTGCCTTAGGCATGAGTATGTCTTTTCTCTGGGGGTTTTCATAGAAGATGGGCTTCTCGTAGAAGACGGGCTTCTCTTTTTTTTTTTTTTTTTTTTCAATTAAAAAAAAAAAAATTTTTTTTTGGTCCCAACTGTCTTAGTCTCGATGCTCCCCCTCTTTGGGAGAGTGAGGTGGACTGTGGTCTGACTGCAGCCTGGTATGTCTCTGCTGTGTAGCAGGTTTCAGTAAAGGCTCTGTTGAGAGGGGAATGAGTTTTGGGAGAGGGCTGAGGGAGGCAGTCAGTTTCTGTGACCTGGGATTGTACTCCAGGTTACTGGCTTAGCTGATAGAAGGCAGAGCAGTCGAAGTAGGGGTGGGGGTGGGGTAGTGTGGGTAGGAGCTGTGGCAGGCCTGAGACACAATAGCAAATTCCTCTGTCAGTAGCGGGGCTGGCAGGTCAGTGTGCACGCTGTCTTGACCCTTTTCCCAGGGCGCATTCTGTTTTCAGGGATTTGGGTTTAGAATTAGTCATACCCAGAGACAGTTTTTGTTGGGTCCATGTTACTAGGCTTCAGGGTGCTGGCCCATCTGGTAAAGAGCTGTGAGTAGGGGGGCTGGCACGTGGTTCAGCCCAGTGCTTTCCTACCCAGTCCCCTCCAGAAGGGCGCTCTGCCTTCCTGGCTGTGCTCCTAGTTTCACTGTCACCCAGAGACCATTCACTCTTTTGAGTCCGCGCTTCTGGGCTTCAGGTGCTGACCCTCTGTTTGGGTGCCAGGTGCGAACTCACAGCTGAGGTAAGGGCACAGAGCCTGTGGTGGGCAGGGGGGCTGGCCCACCAGACCTGAGGTGCACAGCTCGGTCTTTCCCCGCCCTCTGCTCTTCTCAGGCTGGTCTTTCACTTTAAGAGCCAGTGGCTTGGAAAGCAGCTCCCTAAGAGCTGATTCGTATTCAGCTCAGCTGTGCTGCTTCTGTAGGCCAGTGACTTGGTGCACTGAACTGCAGCTGGCGGGCTGGTGCCCTGCTCTTTCACCACCCCAGGAAGTTTAGCCACCCCTGCTCCATGGTCCCTATTTCACCTAAGGTATGGTGATCTGAGTGGGGCACAGTGTGCTGCCACTTTGGTTCGGAAGTTAAATTGTTCAGTCTCATGGGGTTTCCACTGTCCTCGGGTCTTGACTTCCAGCCTGCCCAGGATCTAGCTCCACTTTGACCATAGTCTCCTAAGCCCCCTTTTTTTCCTCCAAGCCCTGGGTCATGTTCTGCATCTTCATACTGCTCCTTTCCCTTCCCTCTCCCGCTCGCCCCTTTTTCCTCTAGCCTTCAGGTGTTACTTTGCGTTGTGTGGCTCTCTCAGTTGAGGGTATTTCTCAGGGTTTCCCCTGTGTATTCCCCTTTGTTCAAAGATCCTTTCCCTGGTAGGTATTGGGGTTCTTTGCTCATGCTGCCATCTTGCATATGAACCTTTGTCAAATGTGTTACAAATATTTTCTCTTAAACTGTGGTTTGTATTTTTACTCCCTCCATGGTATCTTTTGATATAAAATGTTCTTTGTTTTAATTAAGTCAGGTTTATCAATTTTTTCTTTTAGACTTACGTGTAATTTTTTTAAAGATTTATTTTATTGTTTGTGAGAGAAGGTAAGAGAGAGAGAAAGAGAGAGAGAGAAGAGGGTAGGGCCCAGAACAGTCTCCATAGTTGTACTTCTTTAGTTGTGACATGGTTTTATTCCACAGAGGTGGATGTAGGGTGGTGTGTGGCAGGAAGAACTGGGGGCCTCCCACATGGGAGGTGAGAACCTTCACCACCGTCCTGGTGGTTACCATTTGTGCTACAGTTCAGCATGTGGTTTTGCATGGGCCGGGGGTCGGATTTGATCCCCAGACTTCACAGTTGCAAGACAAGTGCTCAGCCTGTTGAGCTCTCTTTGTACTCCCTAGATTTATGTGTATTATTTAAGAGAACTTTCCCTACCCTATACCCCAAAACATTATTCTATATTTTCTTCTAGAAGTTTACTTATTTCAGCTTTTGAATTTAGGTCTATTATCCCTCTCAAAATGTTTTTAAAGATTTATCCTTTATTGTTTTTGACAGAGAGAGAGAGATAGAGAGAAGGGGGAGGGCCCAGAGCAGTCTCCATAGTTGTATGTCATCAGTTTTTGACATAGTTTCATTATACAAGGTGGGAAGGGGAGGGGGAGTGTGCAGAGCAGGAACTGGGTAAGGGCCTCCCACATGGGAGGCATGCCCCCACGAGCTGGGGGCCACACACTAGTCCAGCATATGGTTTCACATGGGCCAGGATTTGATCCTCGAACCCCAGGGCTACAGAGCAAGCACTTAACCCACTGAGCCATCTTGGCATCCCCATCCCTCTCAAATTAATTTTTAAATTGTATGAAATAAGTGTGAACATTAATTATATTTTCCATATGGTTGTCCTATTGTTACAACAATTAATTACTACTATGGTACCTGAGTTGTAAATTAAGTAGGTCATTTGTATTATTCCTATTCTAATCTCTGACAGTGTTCTCCATAAGCATCCTACTTAGACATCTTTTCATTACAGTATATTCAGCACTCACTACAATAATGATTAAATTAGTTTGTCCATGCTAGTTGCACTTAATAGTTGAATGACTTCTTTCATTATAGAAAGAGTACAGGCAATTTGAACTCATAATTCTTTCATCTGACTTTTTAGTTTATTTATTCTTTCCTTGCTCTTCATTTTTCATTTATAAACTCACTTATTACTTAATAAATAAAAGTAATAATTCAGTGCTAACCTATAATTTTTACATGATTATGTTTAAATACTTGAGAATTTGGGTGCTTTTAAATTTTCAGTAACCTACTTTAAAAATAGCTATTGTCAGTATTCATACCATAGTCTGCATATTCTTGCATAATCAGAACAAAGTATTTAATATATTTAGTTTCACCTAAATTACTTTGGCTTGTTTTACCTTCAGGCTATATCATAAATGCAATGGGAGCTCTGTCAGTTACTCAGGAAAGAAAATAATTTGAAAGTCAAATTTTTTGGAGGAATGAGATAAGAGGTGGCCAGGTACATGGGTTGTTTAATCATTGGGAATTTCTTCACCAGAGGCTACAAACTTACATAGCAATAATCAGTGATTTTGCTGTGTGACCTATTATTTTTCACAAACTATACATTATGAGTTCGGATCTCATTGGTGAGAGCAGGCTCAACATTTCCTCTTCATCCCACTCATGTACTATCTTATATTCCATTATTTAGTATGCTCCCAGATACTTGGAGAAATTGATTTAAATATTATCTTTTCATATATTTTTTTACTCTCAAGAGGACAGTGTTATTACAGATAGTCCAAGGTAGGAATGTGTTACCTAATGGCTGAGGAGAAGAATTGTCTTCAAATTTGAACACTTCTGGTAGTACTTAAAGCATTTCTTAGTTGATCACTTGATTGGCAATGAGGTTTGTTATTTGCTATGTGAAGAAATATCTTAAAATGAACTAAGTGTCCCATTTTTGTTTCATTGGAGCCTTTCTAGTAGTGATTTGTAAATATTCTTCAAAATTCTATTTTGTTGAGTAGCTATATTCATTTCTTTCTTTTTTTATTGTTAAATTTATTAGGTGACATTGGTTGGTAACAATTATATAGTTTCCAGGTATATAACTCTACATTACATCGTCTATGTATTTCATTATGTGCTCACCATATATTCATTTCTTGTGTCATAAAGGACTTCAGGGAGAAAATGAGGGGGAAGTCTGTTATATAATATGTGATAATTTATGTTCAGTTTCAGAATTTTAGAGACAGCAAAAAAAATATTTCTGGTATACATGGAGCTGTTAACAAGATTGGATAGACATACTCATATGTAGAGTTTTTGAAAATAAAAAGTTGGTCAGTTAGGTTAGAGAATGGGGTGTATGCAAATGTGGGTATATGTGTGTATGTATATGTATATATATATGAATACTTTTTTGAATTGATTTTTAAGCTATCCCATAGCTTAACAAAAGAAATTGGAAGCAACCTAAAATAAAAATACTCCCCCTTCCTATAAAAAGCAAAGCCTATGACAGAAGATAAACCTGAAGAAATGTAGAGCAAGGTGATAGGAAATCATTTCAAAATATTAAAAGAGTAGATATGATCCTTATTTACTCTGAATTCTCAAGCACTAGAAATACTCTTAGAATTTGCTTAACTTTCCACTGACACTATGAAATCAATGTTCCTTAGATATTGTACAAACAAACAAACAAAAAATCATCTCACTTTCAAAGCTCAAGCTCATTCACTTCCTATCTTTGTTTTTTCTATTATGTATTGGCTGTACAACTGTATCTAGTAAGTTCTCAATCTTAACTGTCTACAAAACATACAGAGTTTTTGTTAAAATGCAGCTTCTGATTTAGTAGGACTGGGATGTGGCGTTAGATTTTGCATTCTTAACAAAGTCCTAGGTGATGCCATTGGACACAAAGTAAGTACCACCAAGGATTTAGACGAGTCCTCACTACTTACCAAGAGCTTTGACAGCTGGTTTGTAGTCTTCCACAATGACTTCTGCCATTATCCTGGGCTATCTCTTTTATTTTTTTTAAGATTTATTTTATTGTTTTGATTGATAGATGATAGATAGATAGATAGATAGATAGATAGATAGATAGAGGATGGGGAGGGCCCAAAGCTGTCTACATAGTTGTATGTTATCAGTTTTCCACAGAGTTTCATTCCACACAGGTGGGCGTGGGGCTGCGCAGGGTGAGAACTGGGGTGGGGCTTCCAGCATGGTAAGCATGCTCCCTGGGGCCAGGAGCCTCCCACATGGGAAGCATGTCATGGGCAATAACCAAACTGGGGGCCTCTCATAGGGGAAACTGACCGGGTGAGAACCGACTGGGGGCCTCCCACATTGGACGCACACCCTAGTTCAGCATATGGGTCCACATGGGCGGGGCTGGGATTCTATCCTTGGACCCCAGGGCTGCAAAGTGAGCGTTCAACCTGCCGAGTCATCCTGGCATCCTGGGCTATCTCTTAATTCTTCCACCTCAACATCTATAAATTTTATTTTGTTTCCATTCCCTTCCAGCAATTTATTTGCATAATCTCACCTAGATTTTGTTATTATTAGAACTTTCCTACCTCTAAATCTTGTATTTCAGGCTCCTATTCTGTTTTCTCACTCCCTCATTAAATGGAACTTACTCTCTTTTTAAACTCATCAAGACTTCCAGAACCTGGCATCTTTACTTTCTCTGAGTCTATCAGTTCCCTACTTGTAGTGAGTATATCCTTTGCTGAAGCGCAGGTTCATCACCACCCCTTAAATGACATTCTTACCATTGTCCTTCTTATCCTCTAGATGTCTATCTCCTATATCAGAGTTGCAGTTCAGCTTCTTCATTGTCATGGTCAGTTTGCTGAATATACCTGGAGGAAATTACATAATTATTTAGATTGGTGCAATTTTTAGTTTATGGTATCCTTTCTTACCTGGGCTCTTAATGCTACTTTGTTTTCTGACCCAAAGATTTTCTGGATGAGGAAGGCATTTTGTTTTTTTTAGTCTGCAAAGTTTTGAAGGAAGATACCTTTGAGAAACTGGGAAAGAATATTTTGTGAGAGTCCATATAGAAATAAGAATGACGTTTTCCTGAAAATAGAAACTGCTTTTTAGTGTGTTACATTATTTAATAAATGAAAGAACTCAAACTCCTTAAGTGCCTCTGCGATACTATTCCTCAGGGTGCCCATAGTGTTAAGAGTTAGAATAGCAGAAAATTCTTAGTTTCCTTCATCTACTTCAACATGTGCCTACATATCTGTACCAATTCTCAATTCCTTATTTTCCTATTCAAGCTCTATTGTTTGTTATTTTTCATAATTCTATTTCTTCTTGATTTCTTCGAGCTCTTCTAGTGGATGGTAACCACCTCTCTTTCTTACTTTTGTTACAAACAGCTAGAGGGGGTCCCGCTGCCCATGCCCATATGCAAATTTCAGAGGCAGAGGCCTGGGGAGGGTGGGGGGAAGAGGGAAGGAGTCTTTAGTTCAAAGCTACACAACTTTTAAACTTAACCGTGCCACCCTGTGTGAAGCCAGACCTGTCCTAAGCTGCACCTGGAACCCTTCTCCCTTTTAACATTACCATCCTTTGGCTGCACAATGATCCTCCATGTGGACCCACAAGGTAGTGGAAAGTGAAGTCCAAAAAACTCAGCAGAAAGGAGAGCCCTCTCTGCCCTCCCTCCATTTATTGTCCTTTGGGGAACACAGGCAGCTGGTACACAATCCTCCAGGCAGACCTCCTCAGAAGTGAACAGAGGGGCCTTCTCTCATCACTAGCCAAGCAATCCAGTGCTAAGCATGTGTGCCCCCTTGTTCCTGTTGATCTGCCTATCTCCTCCATCCACACTACCAGGGGCCATTAGCCACACTGCTACTGTGCCTAGTGGGCAGTGCCAGTGCCAGTTGCTTCCAGTGAACCAAGAACCCCCTAGTTCCCACCCTCCCCTGCCAACTAGTATCCATTACTGAGAATTATGCCTATGCCCCCAAGCCCAGGAGTTTCCATAGTGGTGGGGGAGATCCATCAGGTGCCTTGTCTGCTTCTTTATAACTGCACCAGGCAACCTCCTCCTTCTATGGCCCCCCTCTTCTTCTCCTGGAAAGAAGAGAAAAAAGAAGGGAAACATGAAGAAGGGAAAAAAGGTATAAGAAGGAAAAGAAAAGTCATCTTAATTCAATAAGGAAACTTTTTTTTTTTTTTTTTTAAGATTTATTGTTTTGAGAGAAGGTGAGAGAGAGAGAGAAAGAAGCTGGGAGGGCCCAGAGCTGTCTCCACAGCTGTGTATCATTAGTTGTGACATAGTTTCATTCTACACAGTGGATGTGGGGCTGCACAGGGCGGAACCGAACTAGGGACCTCCACACACAAGGCGAGAACCCTCGCCGGCATCCTAGCAGTTACCAGTAGTGCTGCAGTTTAGCACATGGGGTTTGCACAGGCCAGGGCCAGGATTCGATCCTTTGTTTCAGTTTTTAATTTCCTATACAATTTAGGATTCTTAAAATACTTCTGATGAGTGAGTATCCTGATTTGTTGATGGAAATAACTGGTTTCCTTGGAAATTATGTACCTCATGATAATACATTGTCATCCTGGTACTAATCAACCTAAAAGAGCATGAACAGTTTTCCCAGGATCAGATAATCCTTGAAATTCTGGGTCTGCATGTCTGTGCTGGTTTAAAGTAATTAGAATGACAGTTTTTTGTTTTTTTTTTAAAGATTTATTTTATTGATTCTTGACAGAGAGAAACAGAGACAGAGAGAGACAGAGAGAAGGGGGCGGGCCCAGAGCAGTCTCCTCAGTTGACAGCATTAGTTTTCCATATAGTTTCACTCCACAGGCGGGCACAGGGCTGCGCAGGGCAGGAGCTGAGCCAGGAGCCTCCCACATAGGTCCTGGCAAGAACTGAACTGGGGGCACACCCCAGTTCAGCATGTGGGTCCACATGGGCCGGGGCCGGGAATCGATCCTCGGTCCTCGGGGCTTCAAAGCGAGCGCTTTACCCGCTGAGCCATCCCAGCTTTCCCTAGAATGACATTTTAACCAACTCCTTAGAAACTGTGTTACACTAATTCTTACAGATGGGTATAGGACTAAACAGTATTTTTGAGAGAAGGTCAAAGAAATGGGGAATGAAAAATACATGCCTGTCTCTTGTCAGTTGAGACCATAACTGTTTCTCACCTTACCCAGGTTCAGGGTGATATATAGGATCTGGCAGAAATAACGCCCCTTTTTATGAGCTGGTAATCTATACCAAATCTTTTATTTCAAAATCATAAGCATGTATGATTTTGCTATACTAAAAAAAGGGCACTACTTCTACTGGACCCTGTATTTGAAGGTTGATGAAGAAACAGACTGTCATTTATTGTGGGGAAGGTTAGCATCTGTAGAGAGAGGATGAGAAAGAAGAAACATTTTACCAAGACAGAGGCAGTGGGTATGAAATGAAAATAAGAAAACAAATGTGATTTTTAAAATGGAGAAGGTAAATTAGCAAAGGAATTTAAGGGTGTGTAAGACTCAGTTTTGTATCACATACATGAATATAAAGGACCTCTTTTGTATTACAAATAATGTTATTAGATACGTTGTCTGAAATTTGTACATTCTGTGTTTAAGAAGCAGTTTGGAAATCTTCTGACTGCAATTTTGAATAAATAATATTCAGAATACAGTTTGTCATATATAAAGGGGTTTGTCATTGATTTGCATGAAAACATTCATGATTATTTTGAGGAAGAAAATATACAGAAATACAAAGCACTTAACTATATTTCTTTAAAAATAAATGTCAAGAAAAGCATATAGAAGTAAAATAAAATGTTGTACTTAACAATTATATCTCAGAATTCAAAATATCTTATAACTGTAAATGGTTAATAGAATTACATATTTTAATGTACATATTATGTTGAATATCTTATGGGACCTTGTTAAAAAAAATTCTTTAGGGGAAGCCGGGATGGCTCAGTGGGTTAAGTGCTCACTTTGCAGCCCTGGGGACCAAGGATCGAATCCCGGTCCCTGCCTGTGTGGACCCATATGCTGAACTGGGGAGTACCTCCAGTTCATTTCTCACTGGGGTGAGACCCTGACCCAGTTCCTGCCCTGTGCAGCCCCGTACCCACCTGTGGAATGAAACTATGTGGAAAAACCGATGATGTGCAACTATGGAGACTGTTCTGGGCCCTCCCCCTTCTCTCTGTCTCTGTCTCTGTATCTCTCTCTCTCTCTCTGTGTCAAAAACAATAAAAATAAATTAAAAAAAAATTCTTTATACATAATAGTTTTTAAGCTTTGTAAATGAACTCAGACTCCTTTCTTTCATTCTTATAGGTCTAGGATATCTCTTTCTCTAATTATTGATATATTTGATCTTCATTTGTAATTTCTGGAATTATACTCGTGTTTGTGCTTATCTTATTTTCTCACTTTGTTTTTTAGCTTTTATTCCTTTTGAGTACTTCAGTAGAGTCCAATTAAAAGAGCCAGTGTTGATGTTGGAAAATATAAACCAGAGCTATCATTTTTATATTAAGAAAGAGGACATACTATCCAGTAACACAGTTACTATTAAATAAGCTATATTTACACACAGATATAGTCAGTCATAAGACATAATGGAGAATAATAGCATTTGTTCAATTTATACATAAATATAGTAATACATATATAAATGCTTCATTACACAGGAGTGATTGGTTTGTCATTTTTATATCACCAGTTAATCAGATACTCTGTAAATGTATTTTATCAAAGTGGGATAACATCCTAAAATATTTATGCAGAAATGATTTGTGACAAATATGACATTTCTGTATGAAACTTTAGGTTACATATCTTTAGAAATTTTGTCACTTAGAAAGTAAAATAAATTATTTTTGTTGCTACTGATAATATGTTGAGATTAGGCTTTTTTCTTTCCCTTCTCTCTTAAAAGTTTCATATTCTCTTTCTTACTTTGTAGAGAGAGGCAAGAGAAACCTAACAAGACAATTTGAATTATTCGCACTCACTTACAGATGGGAGAATGGAGAATTAGCTTCTTAAAAATGAATTAGAACTCCTATCCCAAGATTAATTGGTTAATACTAATTAAGTGGTTAATGTTTTTGAGTTCTGTTTCTTTTTTTTCTGTATCCTAGCTGTTTATATATCCTTTTTATTTGTGACAACCCATCAGCTGATATAAGAGAGTAATAATCAATCTGAGTTAAAATAATATATATTCCTATCCTTAAACTTTTTTCTCCCAGCTTCTCCTTTGTCAATATTTAATATATGGGGGAAAGGTGAGAAAATTAATTGCTTAAGAAAAAATAGAAATTTATTTTATCTGGTGTTATTTTAATTTTAGTATAAAGCATTGTTTATAGAAAAAGATCAAATAAAGCATTTTATTTCTGCTTCCTGAAATTTGAAATTATTTTTAGTCAGGATAAAGAAAACAGTAATAAGGATTTGGTAAATATTTATTTAATTTCATTCACATAATTATGTAAACAATTTTGTTTCCTAAACCTTCTCTTCCCTTAGTGATTCCCATAAACCAAATTGCCCAGGCCAAAAATCTAGAACATGTTCTTAATTTTATTTCTTTTTCTTACTCTCTACATACAATCTACCAGTAAGTCCTCTAGACTTTACAATTCAAAATATATCTTAAATCTGTTTTTATGTCTCTTCGTCTTCTCTGTCATCCTGGTATAACCTATCATCATTTACTTAGACTACTATAAGAACCTCTTAAGGGATATCTTATTTCACTCTTACTTTCTTACATATCATTCTGTTTTCCAAACAGTATTCTGAATGATTTGTAAAAACTTCCCTGCTTAAAATACTCATTCTAGGCAACCATCTTGTTATTTGTAAAACTTGAAAATAAAGAGAACCCAGTATTTAGTCTTTTTTTTATATATATACTGTTAATCACAGTTGATGAAGGAAATTTTTTCTTTATAGAAGTAGTTCAGCTAATAAATAAAGAAGGAATAACAGAATAATGGTATCAGCACTTCACAACTCCTAATGAAGTATTTTAATACATATAAGGCAGTAATTATCATTGATTGCTAATTTATATGTATGTATACAAGGACTGTCTGGAAAATGTAGAGGTATTTATGGCTGGTTTTTTTCTGGACAGCTTTGTATATGTATATACGTATATACACACATACATACACACACACACATATACATATATATAAACAGAGAGGGAGAACACTGTATATTTTCTCATGATTAGTGTATATAACATAAACTATGGAATAGTCTTGCTAGAAATTTGAACCTGAGTCTAGTTAAACCCCCATATTTAATCACCAATTTATAGGAAATATAGTAGACAGAGGAACATGTTAAAGTGACACTATGAAGATGCTGTTAGAAAATACCAAATGTGGAAAATTCTATAGGACATATAACCCAATTTTTCAGCAAGTGAATTTCAAGGGGAAAAAAGCCAAGGAATGATAATTTATAGATTAAAAAGATTAAAAAACATTACTTGCATATCTTAACCTTATTTGCATTCTAATTTGGATTGATAAGCTTTAAAAAAGAATAGCACACAGGGAAATTTGAACACTGGTTATATAGTTGATGATTTTAATAAGTTATTAAAAATTTTGGTGTAATAATGGTATATTGATAGTGGTTATATTTATAGGAAAGGTCTTTATCTTTTAGAGATACATACCAAATGTATGTAGATGAAATGATATATAGTCTGAGGGATAGATGGGGATTGAGTAAAGGTACAGATGAAGCAAGACTCACCATGAATGGATAATTGTTATAACTGGATAATAAATATATAGAAATTCATTTTGCTCTTTTCTGTTTTTTTTACACGTTTAAACTTCCTGTAATAAAATTTAAAACAAAACACAAAGCTATTTTGCTTAGACTATAATCCAAACTCTGTATTTTAGCAGACTCTACCTAATCTGACCTCTACTTACCTCATCTCTACCATACTTACTCTTGCATACAGCACACTTATTTCTTCATTTTCTTCAGATACCCCAAGTTCATTCTCATCTTAGGGCTCTTCAACTTGCTGTTATCTCTATCTGAAATACTCGTTGCCAAATCTTTGATGTCTGTTCCATTTTGACATTCAAGTGTCATTTTAAATGTCACACCAGAAGATCAGGCTGTGACAATCATCTTGTTTTATTGTTGCCAGAACTCTTATGATTTGACCTTTTAAAAAAATATTTATTTGTTTGCTGACAATTTCCACTCATTAGACTATATGTTACCAAGGGGTGATAGTAAGATCTTGACTATCTTGTTCACCTTTTAAATTCCCAACACTTGAAACCAATACCTGGCAAATGTGATTGGTACTCAGTGAATGTTTATTGAGTGAATCAATTAAATGTTTGTGAAACTGTTGAATTCTAAGAATATTACCAATCTTTTACATTTGGAATATTAATATGTACTATTGTTGCCTAGCAGAAGCATTTAAAAATCAGCTGGGATTTTCATATTGTTTTCTTTCTCTTTCTTTCTTTTTTTTTTGTGTGATAGTTTTAATTGTTCAGTTGCAGTTGACATACAATATTACATTCAGGTATATAATATAGCAATTAAACATATATATAACTTACAGAGTAATCAACCCAATAAATCAAGTATCTCTCACATGATACATAATTATTACAATACTATTGACTATCTTTTTTACACTATTCTTCACATCCTCATGACTACCAATTTGTACAATTTATAACTACCAATTTGTACTTCTTAATCCCTTCCTCTTTTTATTCACCTTCCTAACCCCCCATCTCAAAACCATCAAAATATTCTCTGGGGGAAGCCGGGATGGCTCAGTGGGTTAAGCGCTCACTTTGCAGCCCTGGGGACCAAGAATAGAATCCCAGCCCCTGCCCCAGCCTGTGCGGACCCATATGCTGAACTGGGGAGTGCCCCCAGTTCAGTTCTCACCGGCGTGAGATCCCGGCCCAGTTCCTGCCCTGTGCAGCCCAGGCCCATCTGTGGAATGAAACTATGTGGAAAAACCAATGATGTGCAACTATGGAGATTGTTCGGGGCCCTCCCCCTTCTCCCTGTCTCTGTATCTCTCTCTCTCTCTGTCAAAAACAATAAAAATAAATCTTTAAAAAAAAAAAGTTTAAAATATTCTCTCTATGTTTGAATTTGTTTCAGTTGTATTTTGGTGTTGTTGTTGTTGTTGTTTAGATTCCACATATAAGTGAAATCATATGGCAGTTGTATATCTATGTCTGACTTACTCCACTCAGCACAATATACTCTAGGTCCATGCATGTTGTTACAGATGGCAAGATTTCTTTTTTTATTTATGGTTGAGTAATATTCCATTGTATATATGTATCACCTCTTCTTTATCCATTAATCCACTTACTAATAGATACCCATACTGCCTCCACATCTTGGCCATTGTAAACAATGCTGCAATAAACATATGGATTCACACATCTCCTTCAAGTAGCATTTTGAATTTCTTCGGATCAATATCCACAAGTGGGATTACTGGGTCCTTCTTTGTTTCTTGTTATAGTCTTTGTTTTAAAGTCTGTTTTGTTTGATATAAGTATTGCTATCCCATCTCTTTGTTTCCATTTTCATAAAATAATTTTTTCCATCCCTTTCTGTCTATGTGTATCTTTCTATCTGAAATGAGTCTCTTATAGGTAACATATGTAAAGATCTTCTTGTTTTCTTATTCATTCAGCCACCCTATCTTTTGATTGGAGCATTTAATCCATTTACACTGAAAGTAATTGTTGATAGATGTGTAATTATTGCCATTTTATTCATATTGATCTTTCTTTTTTTTTCTTTTTCTCGAAGAAGTCCTTCTAACATTTTTATAATACTGTTTTGGTAGTGATAAACTCCTTTAGCCTTTTGTTGTCTGGGGATCTCTATTTGTCCTTCAATTCTAAATTATAGTTTTGTGGGTGTAGTTTTGGTTGTAGGTTCTTGCTTTTCATCACTTTGAATATTTCATGCCAATTCCTTCTAGCCTGCAAAGTTTCTGTTGAGAAATCAGATGACAGTCTTATGGGAGCCCCCTTATAAGTAAATAATTGTTTTTCCCTTGCTTCTTTTAAGGTTCTTTCTTTGTCTTTAACTTTCAGCATTTTGATTATGATATGTCTTGATGTGAGCCTCTTTGGATTTATCTTGTTTGGGACTCTATACTTCCTGGGCTTATATATCTATGTCCTTTTCTAGGTTTGGGAAGTTCCCTGTTGTTATTTCTTCAAATAGGTTTTTAATTTTTTGCTCTCTCTCTCCTCCTTCTGGTACCCCTGTGATGCAGATGTTGTTGGTATGCTTGATGTTGTCCCAAAGGCTCCTTGTAAATCACTGATTTGATCCTTTGTTCATCTACTCTACTTTTGATTCCATCTAATGTATTCTTTATTTCAGTTTTTTGTATCCTTCATTTCTGACCGGTTATTTTTTATGTTGTCTATCTTAATTTTTATGTTTCCTTTCTCTTTGGTAAAGTTCTCACTGAGCTCATCTACTCTTCTCCTAAGTTCATTGAGCATTCTTATAACCAGTGTTTTGAACTCTGTAACTGATAGATTGCTTGTCTCCAGTTTGTTTAATTCTTTTTTTTTTTTTTTTTTTTTTTTTTTTTTTTTTTTTTTTTTTTTTTTTTTTTTTTTTTTTTTTTTTTTTTTTTTTTTTTTTTTTTTTTTTTTTTTTTTTTTTTTTTTTTTAGCTTTGTTCTGTTCTTTCATTTGAGACATGTTTCTTTGTCTCCCCATTTTGGCTGCTTTCCTATGTTTTTTCTATGTATTAGGTAGGACTGCTATGTCTCCTGATCTTATTATGAGTGCCCTTATGTAGTAGTTGGACCATGAGGCCCAGTGATACAGTCTTCCTGGTCACCAGAATCAGGGCTTCAGTTGTGTCCCTAGTGTGGGTTATCTATGCCCTCCTGTTATAATTGAGCCTTGGTTGCTGTTTGCACGCAGGGGTGCTGGGTGGGTGGGTGGGGGGAATTGACCCTTGGCTGACTGGTTGTGAAGACTGGCCATGACTACAATGGAGGAGCTGTTGTGCAGGATTTCTCTTTAGTGAAGCTCTGGTGCCTGCCCAGTCTGACCTTAGGGTGTGCTATTTTTGGAGGTGGCTGGGTGATGCTCCAGTTCTGTCTGATGCTACCCACTGGGTGTTCAAGCCCCAGAGACTCCTAGGAGGGGCCCCACTGTAGGCCAAGTTCATCTGCATTCTCTTGAGCCACCTGGTATGAGCCACAAAGCAATTGGAGGTGTATCAAGAGGCTAAGCCACAACCAAGGTTGTCTGCTACTTGTTTCAAACTTGGGGCGGCTCACCAAGAGTTATGGGGCTCATTGAAGTCAGATGCTGATTATTTGGGGTATGTAAACCTTTGAGAGATCTTGGGAAAGTCTGCAGCATGAGTGAAGTCAGGCTGTTTGTATGGAAAAGCCACTGGAAGCAGCTTGCGTGGACCCATGAGTTGGGTAGGGTAGGGTTTCTGGGAATCACCAGAGTGGGGTGACTGGTGTTGGCTGGATTGTTGAAGACTCAGATATGGTGGTCACTTGTATCTATAAGCCCAGAAGGAGTAAGACTTAACAAAGAAACAATGACCTCTGCCATCACTTCTGTCTGGGAGAAAAGCTGCCCTTCCATAAGGTGGCCAACTTTTTTCCAATGAAAAGGAGGACAGCTGATTCTGGGTGATGAGCACATGTGAAGCAGAGGTGATGTGATGTGGACTTGTACATCAGGAAACTATCTAATTGTTACCAATCAATGTCACCCCAATAAATTTAACAACCAAAAAAAAAAAAAAAGAAAAGGAGGACATCTAGGAGGACACTTTTCGAGGGAGGACAGAACTTCCAAAAGGAGGACTGTCCTCCCTAAAGGAGGACACTTGGTCACCTTACCTTCTGGGCTTTGCCCTGAAGCTAGACAATTCATTTCCTCTTCTTATGTTCCTGACTCCTTTTGAGCTGTTGTCCCAGCCCTGGAGTTCAGAGCAAATGAGTCCATCAACAAGTAAGTTTGTACACAGTTCTTAAGAGGAACACCTGACTCCATCCCCCTTCTGTCTCATTCATCTACAATTTCTGCTGGTTTTCAAAGCTAGAAGTTGTGGGGATTTCTCTTCCCAGCACTGGAACCCTGGGTTGGGGAGCCCAGTTTAAGATTGGGACCCTTCAGTCCTCCTGTGGGGCCTCTGCAGCTGAGATATCCATCCTGATTTTTAACATCCACACCCAGGTATGGTACCAGTCCATTCTGCCCCTCCTGCCAGTTTTGAGGTGGTTTCTTCTGTGTGTCCTTAGTTATAAGACTTCTATTCAGCTAGAATTCAGGTGATTCTCAATGATGGTTGTTCTATAGTTTAGTTGTAATTTTGATGTGGTTGTGAAAGGAGGCAAGTGTTTACTTACTTTGCCATCCTGACTGGAAACCTCTCATTATTAATATTTCAAAGGCTCATGTGTGGGAAAATTATTTCTGTAGCAAAGCTTCAGAAATATTTTTAAAAATTCACAAAATGTCAAATTTCCTCTTAGCATTTATTTAAAAATGTTTGTATTATAGGTAATTAATGTCACATTATTCTAAAAGCTATTTTTTATATCTAAATAGTAGGGATTAAGTTTTATGATATGTGTTTATGTGTGATAAGAAAATTTGGCAAGCATTTCTTGGCTCATGTGAATAATAATAACACATAATTATATCTTCCATCAAGAAGGAACTGAGAAATACTTTAGAGCTAAATGCATAGAGGAGATGAGATTGTAAAAGTATGAGATCTTCTGTTTGTAAAGAAAAACAGAAAAACATATTTTGTTATAAACAAGAAAACACAAATATATATTGTGAGCATGGAGGGAGCACAGTCTGACTCAGAGGTGGCTTCTGGTTCTCAAGAGATAGCTGGGTGCCAAGAGGGGAAGTCCAGTTCAGATGAAGGTACCTTTGATGGCAGAACGTGCTCTGGGGGAAGATTTAATTTTGGGTTTTCAGGCTCAAACACTTTATTCATCTGTTTCACCAGTGGAATTTGTGAATTGAATGTTTTTCTAGATGCCTTTATATTGCGCTAAGTTTTTTGAAAAATACTTTTTTCATTAAAAAAATTTGGGGTGTGGGTGGAAGCTGGGATAGCTCAGAGTGTTAAGAGCTCGCTTTGCAGCCCCGGGGACCAAGGATCAAATCCTGGCCCTGGTCCGTGTGGACCCATATGCTGAATTGAAGTATCTTCCCAGGGAGGCCCCCAGTTCGGTTCTCGCCCCACAGTTCAGCCTCTGGCTCAAGGGGGCGTGCCTCCCATGTGGGAGGCCCCCAGCCCAGTTCCAGCCCTGCACGGACCCTGCCCACCTGTATGGAACGAAACCATGTCAAAACTGGTGACGTACAGCTATGGAGACTGCTCTGGGCCCTCCCCCTTCTCTTTGTCTCTCTCTGTCTCTGTCAAAAATAATAAAATAAATCTTTAAAAATAATTTTTTTTAGCGAATATCTTTGTTATACTCTCTTAGTAATAACTGAGTTATACAATGCAATGTTATCAACTATGAACACCATATTTTACAATAGATCCTCAGACTGAATTCATCATGTAGATCAGGGGTCTCCAAACTTTTCAGCTTGCGGGCCGCATTAACTATCAAACAGCAGTTTGGGGACCGACTACACACTCGAGGTCCAAATAAAAGATAATCAAAGCATAGATGTTGTTTTTAATTATTTATTTAATATGATTTTATTCAGATAAAAAGTTCTCCACGGGCCGGATGAGAGGGCCTCATGGGCCACATGCGGCCTGCGGGCCGTAGTTTGGAGACCCCTGATGTACCGTAGATGAAAGTTTGTGCCCTTTTAACAGCTTCTCCCTCTTTCCCAACATTCCAGCTTCTGACAACCACTTTTCTACTTGGTTTCTATGAGGTGCGATTTATTTATTTTTTAAATTTCACCTATAAGTGATACCATGCAGTATTTGTCTTTTTCTGTCTGGCTTATTTCACTTAGCATAATGTCCTCAAATTTCATTCATGTTGTCACAAATAGCAGGATTGCTTTCTTCCTTATGGCTAATAATATTCCATATTGTGTTTGTGTGTGTGTGTGTGTGTGCGTTCATATGTGCGCACATGCGCACACACCATATCTTCTTTATCCATTCATCCATTGTCAAACAGGTTGTTTCCAAATCTTAGTTATTGTAAATGATGCTACAATGAACATGAGAGTATAGATATCACTTTATCCTGTTTTCATTTTCTTTAGATATATACACAGATGTGGGATTACTAGACCATTTGGTAGTTCTATTTTTAATTTCTTTAGAAACCTTTACCCTGTTTTCCATAGTGGCTGCACCAATTTGTATTCCAACCAACAGTGCATGAGGGTTCCCTCTTATCTGAATTTTCTCTAATATTTTGGTAATTATTTTCTTTGCTGTACAGAAATTTTTTAGTTTGATATAGTCCCACTTGTTTGTTTTTTTGTTTTGTTTCCTTTACTTTTGGTGTTAAATCAAGAAAATCCTTGCTAAGATCAATGTCAAGGAGTTTACCTCTATTTTCATCTAGGAATTTTACCTTTTCAGGTATACTTTCAATTCTTTAATCCATCTTGTGTTGACTTTTGTGCATGACATAACATAGGGGTAAGTTCATTCTTTTTCATATAGCTTTCCATTTGTTGCCAACACCTTTTATTGAAGAGACTATCTTTTTCTCATTGTATATTCTTGGGGAACTAGTTTCTTAGATTTAAAAAACAGAAACAGAAAACTTAGTCAGTCATTTTATAATTGCCCAGAATGAAATTGAGTTGTTGTCTTAGATAGTTTTTTGGGAAGAGGATAGAAGCCCTGTGTTTTTAAAAGGCAGGGTGAAGCATCTTGTAAAAATCTTTTCTAACTATTTTGGAGCATAAGTATTATACATGGACCTTTAGGCAAAAATAATATTACTGATTCAGTTATAGCTCAGGAAATTTCTTATTTAACTACACTCAAGTAGTTCTTAAAATGTGACAGGATATATAAAATTGAATATAAAAATAAACTTAGAATGAGTAGTTCTTAAAAGAGAGCAGACACCTTTCTTGTAGCTTCATGGGCAGTTGGGTTTTCTTTCAGTTTGATGGCCATAAGTAAACCACTCTGCTTCTCCTATGGTAATCATGCCTATAGCAGCTGCTAGTATAGAACCTGGGGCCTGCAGACTATTCAGTAACTGTCGATGTTAAGTGTTTCATATTTCTATGAATGACTGTGTTACATGACAAATTTTAGTGACTTCAGTTGTCATGAAAAGCAGAGGACAAATTTAGGAGTGTTGAATGTTTCATATGTAGAGCTTAGCTGCTGCAATTATTTGGTAATCCAGATATAGTTTTTAAGAGATGTGTTAACCCTGCATATAGGGACTTCTGTGGCCCACACTGCTAATGGGTGTACAGTAGCATTGCATAAAGAAAAAATACCAGTCAGTCTTTTATTTTCACCACAAAACATTTTTGCATTTAAACATCTCATTTTGTAGTACATGAATTTTTGACTCAGATTTTTTTGCTGCTGAGTTTAGGTTTATACTATTTGGCCAAATATCTGCCACAAGCCTGAGATGATTGCTAGTTGAAAGAGCCTAGCTGAGAATTCTTCATAGATCATTTGTGTAACTCATCTTCATAAAGCCATCAAAATGTTGTGCTCTGAGCTTTCATCAAGTGTCTATGTAGGGAATATCTATACCTCTGCTTCTTTTGGATGATGTTGGAAGGGTAATAATAGTACAGTGGGGATGGAGGTATAACTGTAACTGATAGGCAATACATTATGTGGAAAGAATGTGGGCTGTAGTGCCAGTAGGTTAGTAGCTTTGGTGAGGGGAGAATGTGGAAGGTCTCTTTTGATTGTCTCTATTTTTTTTCCTGTTTTCTTTTTTATCTTTTTATTTTCTTAATTGTTAAATTTATTGGGGTGACATTGGTGGTAAAAATTACAGAGGTTCCAGATGTGCAGTTCTACATATTGCATTATGTGCTCACTACCTAGAGTCAGTTCTTTCCATCATCATAATATTTGATGTCCCCTCACTTCTTGCCCACCCTCTTCCCTCTTCCCCTCAGGTAACCACTAAACTATTGACACTGTCCATGAGTTGTTATTTCTTTGTTACTTTCAGTTTTGTATTCCACATATAAGTGAAGTCATATGGTTCTTGATTTTTTGCGATTTGACTTATTCCCTCATTTCAATTTTTTTATGTGTCATTGATTGGGGAGTTGAGAGAGAGAGAGGAGATGTCAATTAATTGATTCAGGCCATTAGCTAACTTACAGTTTAGAGTGGGAATCTGCATATATTTCTTTACTCTAATTTATTCTCCTATACATTAATGTTTCCAAATTACCTAGAGTATATTTCATTCAAGGAGTTAATTTCTTGCATCTAGAATGTCTTGCTTTCTGGTAACAAAGTAGCTTGGTCAGAACTTTAACCTTTAAATTTATTTGTGTATTCATAATTAGTTTGCTCTTTTAAATATGAGAATCAAACATCAGACTATGACTGCTTTTTTTTTCTTTTTTTTAAGATTTATTTTTATTGTTTTTTGACAGAGAGAGACAGACAGAGACAGAAGGGGGAGGGCCCAGAGCAGCCTCCATAGTTGACAGCATTAGTTTTCCATATAGTTTCACTCCACAGGTGAGTTTGGGGCTGCACAGGGCAGGAACTGGGCTGGGAGCCTCTGGCATAGGCCCCCAGCAATAACTGAACTAGGGGCACACCCTAGTTCAGCATGTGGGTCCTCATGGGCCCAGCCTGGGATTCGATCCTCAGGCTCCGGGGCTGTAAAGCGAGCTCTTAACCCGCTGCGCCATCCCAGTTTCCCCCAGACTATGACTGTTTTGATGTAACTTTGCAAAACTATGTATTCATCATATCAAATAAAATTATTTCACCTGGAAGGGAAAATTCATAATCTGATTAACATTAGTCTAGTTAATAAATATTTTTTAGGCAAATATATATATCATGGCAGCCATGATATTTGAAATAAAAATGACTTATCTGGACATTGGTCCTGAAACCAAGGCAAAGAAAATATGTTCCAAATAGCATATGTTTATCATTATCATCTTATTTGGTAAACCATAGCTTACTAACTACTTGTAAAGTTAGTTTTTATATATAACACAGGTTTGTATTGAGTCTTACCATGATCCAATTACTTTTCTTCTATTTTATGGCACAGCTTATACCGCTTCTTCTGGCCTACATTCTGTTACGTACATGTCACTGGAGACCGAGGTAGATCAGGAAAAATTGGAAGTCAAGTTCTATTGATTTATAGATTTTTGGCATAATTTTTGTTTGAGAAGGATATGGTGACACTTCCCTAAGTAATATTAGTTTTCCAGTTCATATATAGCGAACTGTGGTCTAGAAAGATTCCTTTTATCATGTTTACAAATGATGTGCTAATTGGTTTGTTTATTGTCTTCCTATTCCCATTTCATGAGGGCAGGAACTTCAGGTATCTTATTCACTGCATTATCTCCAGTGTCTAAAACATGTGAATGTTGGTGTTAGTTTCTAAGTTAGGGTTAAACTTCATAATTATTATCCTCTGCACCCAGTTGTTTATACTCTGGCTTCGCTCACATGTATTAATGTGTAATAAGATCTGTAATAAGATAAATATGAAGATAGTAGATACCTATTTAGGCAAGAATAACTTCTAAATGTATTGCCACATCCACTTGTTCATCAGGGTGTAAGATTATTGTGAACAAGTCTAGATATGATGATCAATTTGCTTAAATAAGAATAAAGGAACAGTTGCTCACTTAATGGTTTTTTTAATGAAATGTGTAAAATTCAGTATTCTTCTATTTATTTGCAATTTAGTGATCTCAGTTTTCTTAGATGTGTTTTGGGTACTCTTGAAGTAATTATGTAGTTTAGGAGTTGGAAAATGCTAAAGTTATGATGGGAATTAGGTTGTTTTATGTATTCATTTTTTCCTCCAGCCCTCAAACCTATTTCCCATCTGTATCTGTATCATCTCTATCTTTATTCTCATATATGTACTTCTTAATTTTTTTCAAAATCCTTTGTGTTAAAAGTAGTTATAGCCCAAAGCTTCTGCATTATTTAGTTCTCACTAGGAAGTCACTCATGACAGTAAATTTATTGTTTTCTCTTCATCATTGTAGGAGACAGGTCTACTTAATGGTAGCAAAGCACAGGTAACTAAAATGTAGAAAGTTGATCTATTTAAACAACAGATCTGACTTCTTTTCTGCTCACTTCTTAACCCTCACTTTTAGTTACTTATATATTTTTAAGTTGTATTTTAACCATCTGTTTTTTAGGCTTAGTCTTACTTATAATTTTCCTTTCATTTGCAAAAACAAACAAACAAAACCCCCAAACAAACCATTTAGCGCTGCTTATGTCATCTAGGCATATATATGGAAAAGATATTTTTTAATTATTTGTTCAGATCACTTTGGAATGTGGTGACCTCAGAAATGAACAAATGTTTTCTTAGTATTTGGTTGGGAGAACAAACATGGTATGCTCATTGAGAGAAATTTTAATTTTGACTTGTTTGATATGACAAGCTTCCCTTTAAAGTAACTTTTTTCATTGTACTACTATTTAATTACCTATTTAAAAAAAAAGATCCATGATCTAATTTCCTCTTTATTTTTTTGGGGGGAGGGGGTGGTTGCTTTATAAAGTAGCTAAAGGTTGTTTCTATTATTTCCATTTTGCAGAATGCATTTTGGGCAAATCATTTGATTGCTGAGATTTAGTTTTTGATCTGTAAAATAAGACAGTGACCAAGATAATCTCCTGGGTCCCTTCTAGTTCTAAGATTCTCTATACCATTTTAAGACGAGAAAACAAAGACACAGAATAGTTAAGCAGCTTGGCTAAATTCAAACTATGAATTAATAATAAAACCTTTATGTCTGGCTTTCTTATTTACTTGTTTATTGACACTGTCACATAACCCTTATGTCAGTGAAACTTTGCTGATTTCTTTTCTTGTTGAAAATACAGTAGCTTACAAAAAATTATGCTACAGATATATTTCTTTTATTTTTAAAAAACTCAAATATATTTTGAGGGTCTCAAATTAAGTTATTTTTTAAAAAAGATTTATTTTATTGTTTGAAAGAAGGTGTGAGAGACAGACAGAAAGACAGACAGAGGGAGAAAAGGGAAAGGGCACAGAGCAGTCTCCATAGTTGTACATCATTAGTTGTGACATAGTTTCTTTCCATACAGGTGGATGTGGGGCCATGTGGGGTGGGAACTAAACAGGGAACCTCCCCCATGGGAGACAAAAACCTTTGTCACCATCCTTGCAATTACCAGTTGCTTTACAGTTTAGCATATGGGTTTACATGGACCGGGCCAGAAATTGAACCCCAGACCTTGGAGTTGCAAGGCCAAGTCCTCAACCTGCTGAGCTATCTCAACATCCCCTCAAATTAAAAAAAAAATTTTAATTTAGGTTTGTTTTATTTATATTTAATATTAATTCCATGCTGTATTTCAGTAAGAACAATACAGATTATGTATCTGTGGCTCCAGTTAGATGTCCAGTAGTACAAATTAGCTTCAAATTACATGCATTAAACAAAAGAGGTTGTGCGACTGAAGGAGGGTCAGGGAAGAAGAAAGGAGAAGAAACAAAGAATTGAACACACATGCACTTTTCCATACTAGCTTCAATACTTACCTGCTTCAGAGGGGAAAGTAAAAATAGGCAAATCTGAGCCGTGAGTGGTGACATTGAACTGTCACCAGCACCATGCTTTTTAGCAACATTTCAGCAGTTTGAAACACTTTTTACAGCAAAACCATTACAACAAACTCCCCAAACAACCTATAATCACCTCAAGCTAACACCCAATTAGTTTTAAACATTGGTATAAAATTTGATTTAAACAATTAGAAAAACAAAAAATGATACCACATACGCCTCTATAGTGATTAACCTCTCTCAGATATTGCATCACCTAGAAGTTTAATGGCTTTCAAATATAACTTCCATTTCTAATGGTGATCTTGCCACATCTGGCAGGAGACAGTACAATAATGCTGAAAAAGCCTCTATGCGGTCCTGTTAGTATCTTAAAGAACCTAAAAGCTGGGACCAGTAAAGTCCACAGAAATTTGCTTTTAAGAACTTTTGAGAACTGTTTTTTTTTTAAAAAAAGAACAATAGGGCAGGAACCTAAATTCTGAGACCAAATGGAAAAGTCAGATTTGGTGGTTCTCAGAGACAGTGGAGGAATTTCCAAAGTGGGATGGCATAGGAAGGAGTAGAGTGGTCAGAGATGGTTTGTCTTGTTGGCTTTTATGATTTTCATCTTCTATATCCTGCAGCACTTCTCTGTTCTGCTCTTCACCATCACCCTGCGTATCTGAAATCTATAGTGTCAGGTTATCACATAACATCTGCATGGGAAGTGTAGAGCCCTTATAGCTTTCTTAATTCAGTGTATCCAGTTCTGCAAATGCATCATCAAAAGCTGCTTTTGCCAACCTGCAGGCATGGTCAGGGGAATTAAAAATTTCATGGAAAAATTGAGAGCAGGACCTATGCAAATGGAATGCATTGGTGGAAGTTCTGTCATGGCAATGTCACTAGCAGCTTTATAAGCCACTAGGCTGTCTCCGCAGCCTCCTTCCTATAATTTCCTGTGGCAAATTCTGCCAAATAACCTGTGCTAGTCTCCTTTCATTTTATAATAGAAAGCCTTGGGACTTGCCAGTGTTAGCTGCTGGAATGAGGTGTTTGTCCAGTACATCCAAAATGTCACAACAGATTAACTTTAACTCGGTCTCAACCATTTGTCGGTAATTCCCAAATCATTTCTTGTTTGTCTTCTCCCCTTGTTTTCTTCTTTCTGTTCAATGCTGCTGATTGTTTTCCAGAAAGCTCTTCTAGCTCCAATCACATTTTTATATGCAACAGATAGGTTCTTTTTTCAACTGTCAACTCCACATCCATCTCAGCTAGTTTCTTCATTGATTCCACCATTTCGTCATATACCTCAGCCTGCTGGGCCAGCTTCGCCTGGTAGCTTGATCCTTCTGATCATCCATAGCAGCAGCTGCTCCTGCAGTCTCTACTGGACTGAATGGATGCAGATGGTGACTCAGACTCCCTCAACCTCTTGCTATGCGTCCAGGAAGCAAAATTTAAATTAAATTCTTATAATTTAGTAAGTGCATATTCATCTTTTAAAAATGGGGAGGTCTTATAAGTAGCATTGTCTGTGGCAACTAAAAACAAATCAGAAAAAAAAGCATTTCTAAAGTTACGTAGTCTGAGTAATAAGGTCAGTCAAAAGTAAACCAATCTTATATGTAGCAAAAGGAAAAATAGGAAAGGTTCTTTTTTTTTTTTTTTGATTTATTTTTATTGTTTTTGAGAGAGAGATAAAGAGACAGAGACAGAGAGAAGGGGGAAGGCCCAAAACAGTCTCCATAGTTGCACATCATTGGTTTTTCCGCACAGTTTCATTCCACAGGTGGGTGTGGGGCTGCACAGGGCGGGAACTGGGCAGGGGTCTCATCCCGGTGAGAACTGAACTGGGGGCACTCCCCAGTTCAGCATATGGGTCCACATGGGCTGGGACCGGGATTCGATCCTCAGTCCCTGGGGTTGCAAAGTGAGCGTTTAACCCACTGAGCCATCCCGGCTTCCCCAGGAAAGGTTCTTAAGTGACAATTTTCTTCCATCCTTTTATTGATACAAAATTTGCATTTGAGTGTATGGTAAGCACTTAAATGATTCAGTCTTTCTTTTTTTTGACTGAGTATGTATGCCCTGTCATGAATGTTCTTATACAAAGAAGTTTCTGTTAGTTTTAAAGTTGGATTAATTCTGTCAACCTTTAAGGGTTTGTGACTAAATCTCTTCACTGCTCCTCACCTCAAATATAACTCAGTGGCAATCCCTTCAACAACTTTTCCAAAATGCATCTGTTTTGTAAATTATGACATTTTATAAAAGTATAACACATTAATTCCTAGATGATCTAGAAAGAGGTATTTTAGGATAGCCGTCAGAGAAGATTATAGTTCAGTACAAATTTAAATCTAAGTTCCTTACAAAGTTCAGCTAAATTACCAAAGGAAATATGATCATTTTATAAAATAAATTGTTAAATGTGCCAACTAGCGTTTAGCTTTCTTGTTCTTATATAAGGTGCTGTACACTTAAAAAAACAAAAGCTTATTTTGTCATTTTGGTATTTTGGATACTTTTTTATGTGAGCAACTTCCTTACAAATATTTTCCAACCTACATAAATAGATCATAGTTGCACTTTCTTTTTTTAAGTAGTTGGAAGGAAACTTAGTAATCATATAATCTAAAACTTTATTTTACAGATGAGAAAACTGAGGTCCAGAGAGGTTAATTGTCTTCCATCGTAATATAGCTAATTAGTGACGCAGATGATTGGAATTTAGATATGGTAATTTCCCAGACTAAAATTCCTCTATTTAATGAATAGATATCTAGATTCTGTCTATATCCAGCTAGATTTATAGCCTTGATTTTTGCCTTACTCCTCCTTTCCAGTGCTTTTTTTTTTAATCATAGTAATTAATGTCTGAATCAGAATGTAAAATCCAAAAGCTGCATGATAATAGCTCAGACTTAAAATATAACTACATATGGAGCTATAGTTTCTCTCAGTTGGTTTCCTGTTTGATATGATTTAGATCTTTACATTTTTAGGATAAAATCCACTGAGCCAGTTTCAAAAATTATGTTCAAAAGCTGTAGGTATTAAAAAACTTTTTAAAGTATTTAATTTTTATTCTTAGTCTTTATAGGTTAGTTACTTTGATTTAAACAATTACTTCACATAATTTTATTGTGTAGATGGTTGATAGAATGAAACTTATTGATTTAAAACAAAACCAGAATGTAATAGATTATATTGAAAGTTAAAATATTCTTTAACATCACGAAGTCAGGAAATTTATAGTCAACATTTCTGTGGTTACTAGGACCCTTGCCTTATAATATAAAATACTCTTAAAGAATCATGTACAGAAAGAATACTATGTCATACAAAAAAAAAAATACTCAGAAATAAAAGAAACATCATCATGATTAACCAGAAAATGAACATAGTTAAAAGAAATGAGTGAGTCTTCTATTTCTTACTTATATTATCTAAGTAAATAATTTTCTGTGAGATTGCAGACTCTATTTTATGCAGTAGTCTCTCCTTATATGTGGGGATATGTTCCAGACTCCCCAGTGGATGCCTGAAAACCAGATAGTACTGAACCCCATACATATAATTTATATGTGTGTGTGTATGTATATGTATGTGTGTATGTATATGTATAAATTTGTATATTTTATATATATAAAATATTTTTGTATATCTATGCCTATAATAAAGTATATAAATTAGGCACAGTAAGAGATTAACCATACTAACTAAATGGAACAATTATAACAATATACTGTAATAAAAGTTATATGAATGTGGTCTCTCAGAGTAGTAGTGTCACTCAAATTCTATAACATCCTCAAGAACCATCAAAACTGCTGGACAGTGCTTCTGGATTCTCTCAGTGGGGCTCCATACAGCTCTGTGGCAGCTCTAATCCCGCCCCTTCAGGACTTTGAATCTTCCCAAATACAATATTATTTCTAAGGATATTTTTAAAAGTATTATAGTTTTATATCTTTATGAACTAGTGTTTTCAAGAGTTTTTGGTAGATATCCAGAAGAGGGATTGCTGGGTCATATGGTAATTCTGTTCTTAATATCTTGAGGAACCTCCATACTGTCTTCAATAGTGGCTGTACCAATTTACATTCCCACCAGCGGTATATGAGGATTCAAAGACATATGTACCCTAATGTTCATCTCAGTGCTGTTCATGGTGGCCAAATCATGGAAACAACCGAAGTGTCCTTTGACAGATGACTGGATAAATAAGTGGTACATTTACAAAATGGATATTACTCAGCAATAAGAAAAGAAGAAATACTGCCATTTTCGACAACATGGATGGACCTTGAGATCATCATGTTAAGCGAATTAAGTCAGAAAAGATCAAGAACTATATGACCACTTATATGTTACTTATAAAACTAAAAGTAACCAAGAAACAAAAGCTCATGGACACAGTCAATAATTTAGTGATTACTTGAGGGTAAAGTAGGAGGTGGGTGGGGGAGGAGAGAGGGGGACTAAATATATGGTGATGGAAAGAAAACTGGGTGGTGAATACACAGTGCAACACATAGGTGATGCATTGTAGACTTGCACACCTGGAACCAATGTCACCCCAATAAATTTAACAATAAAAAAAAGAGAAAAAGTATTATAGTTTTGCTTATTAAAGAGAATACTACACATCTCATATTTTATAAACTGCCCTAAATTGTGTTAATAAAGTGATTCGTTACTCCTACGGAAAAAACAAATTCTGAAGCTTAAGCCTTTAGATGTATAGGGAGAGTTGTTATTTTTAAATTTCTTTTAGTAATTGAAAAAATAAAAATATCTTGATTCTTAGGCAGATTTGTAATATTTTAGACCTTTCTGGTAGCAGTCCTGTCCTTCACCTAACATCTGCTTCCTAGGTTATAAACATCTACACGTATAAGCATTTGGCCTAAAGCAAGACTCTAGAGAACTTAGATATTCCCATAATTAACCAAAATAGTGCTACTTTTGTGGTAATATAATTATTTTTATATTGTAAGATTTTACTGTTTCAGTTGTATTGTGAATTTTCATGGGCAGCTGTGTGCTGGCTGGGGTAATTGGATAATTTTTTGAATACTATTTCAGAAACTAAGTCTAGAGTTAACAAAGATTGACCCATGTATCAACTGGATAAGAAGTCCTTTGTGAATTGATGTTGTCTCCAGGTTGTGAGGGCCAATCTGTTCTACCTCTGTATTACAACTAAGAAAATGGGAGACATGATAAATGGAAAGATAAAGAAAAAAGTTTCTCTTCTTTTCTCTCTCAAAACATTACCGATATCACTTCAATTGGTAGTGACTTTGAAGGGATTTATTCAAGTATTCTGCTTCCCTACTCTTTGCTCCTTTTCCTAGAAGGGAAGACATTTAAATATGAGTTAGAGAATTTATCATCTGAAGAAAAAATGAAAATATTAGAGAAGAACATTTACATCATTGTTGTAACTTGAATGATGTGTTCTCATTTTATAATGGGGTCAGGTCTTATCAAAGTAATCTCAAGCATTAAGTTTAACATATTTTGTTACATCATGTATTTCCATTAGTCAGTAGGCCATCAAACTCAAGTAGAAACCTCTTTGTTATTTAGATTTTTACTGTGGTATTTGTATTTAAATAACTTCACCTTTGTAGCCATTTTCTTCTTGCAATGAAAAGAAAATGTAGGATTTTATGAATAGCTCTTAGGGCAGAACACAAACTATGATTCAGACTTTAAAGAAAAACACTTTACATTTCACTTTAGATTTATATGGTCTCACATGGCAAAAATATTAATTTAGTAGTATAATAAAATTGTAAGCAGCAGCTTGACTCATAGAAGCACTCAGTGGATGTTGAGTGAACACTGATTAGGCATTATGGAAGGGATTGAATATGGAGAGGGGGTCCAGATATGCATAAAGAATGGTCTCTTCTGTCAGCGAGCTTACCATGAAGTTGGGGAGACAAGTTATGCATAAAAATAATTACTCTAGAATTATTAGAGCTTCAAAACCCACTCAAATCCTAGAAGTTAGTTGAATCAAAAATGTTAGGAGCTTGGTACTTAGGCAGGCAAATTTGTCCATGGGTCTGAGACAAGGTTAGCGGCATCTGCTATGCCAGTAGTGGCATGGTTTCATGTCTGGGATTCTGAGCAAAGTATAACTACTGTTCTGTTTGTTCTTAACATAGGACTGTGCCTAACTGGGGTTAGAGAAACAAGAAGTTCGGGACAGATGGCAGAAATTAGGAATAGGATAGGAGAAGCAACAGATATATAGCCAGAGACAAATTCGAGGACACTACTTTTGAGAACTTCTAATTATGAGTCAAGTAGGCATAACATTTAAAACCCACTCTTCAGTCAGTAATTAAGAGCAGACAGGAAGGAAAGAGGCAATGTCTGGCCCAGCCCAACTTCCTTTAAGAATTTGCCCTATCTCTTGTGGCATGTTCCAAGTACTGTATGAATGAGCTGCCTTAATATCGATCACTTAAATAATTCAGTCTAGATTATGTTCCATTTCTCTTGCTTCATGATTTCATTATTTGTTCTTTAGTTGCACCTTTTTCTTTCCCTTAGATGTTTAATTCTTCTTGGCTACCACTTTGGCTCTAGCATACTGTAGCTCTGCCTCTATTTCTTAGCGATGATTTTTCTCCCAGATTCCCCAGGGCCTGGGGTCTACTCCTACTGACCATTATTTTTACCAGGCTCCCCATTGGTCTTGTTAGCAGACCTGGAATGGATGGGACATTCTAAAATCAAGAGAACTGGAATTTCCTGGCAGCCAATATGTTTCAATGTTAGTAGTTTTATAATGAATTCTGTAAAACTTGAACTCAGATACTGATGTTAATTCAGTTTAAGTCAGCAAGCCTTTGTGGAATGCTTACTGTGTGTGACGAGGGGCTTGGTCAGGTTTATTTCTTCAAATAGTTTAAATTCTGTTTAATAATCATTTGAAATTAACTCCCTTAACAGTGAAGTATTTTTAGTTCCTTGAAACCTTAATAGCAGTTCTCTTTTAAAAAATTGGAGCCAAGATGGTAAATATGATTAAAGGCCATGGAAGAACAATGATCAATTGTCAGCACCAGTCATTTGATGTTCTCTGAAACAAAGAGACTTGCCAGTCTGCCCGTGCTTGGCGTTTCAGGGCAGAGAATATAAAATGAAAAGTATCCTTTATTTATTTACCTTTTTTGTAGATAGTTTCATAGATGATGGTAATGGATAGATAACTTAGAGATAACTATTTGTGAAACCAAGGAACCCTATGTTGAGAATGAACTATTTTATGTTTATCATTCTCTTAAAATGTGTCATTAAGTCAGTATCAAATACTTGTCTTTGAGAAATACCATAGAATTCCTAAAAAACAAGTCAATAAATATACAGGGTCTGGCAGAAGTATCGTCCCTTTTTTATGAGCTAGTAATGTATACCACATCTTTTATTATAAAATCATAAGCATTCAATTCTGTAACATAATATCACACTCAAGCTTTAAAAAGGGCATTACTTCTGTGGAACCTTACATATTATGCCAGATACTATAAATGCTTTGAAGAAAAATAAAGTCAGAGAAGGAGAGAGATTGGTGTTTGGGGGTGATGCTGTTTTAGGCAGACTGTAGTGATTACCTAGCTGTACTTCGAATGTGTCAAGCACATCCCCATCTTAGGGTCTTTGCACTTGCTGTTGCTTCTGCCTGGAATGCTTTCCTTCAGATAACTGCATCAGTTATTAATATGTTCTCACTTCACTCAGGACTCTGACCACCCTATCTAAAGTAGCACCTTCCATCATTATGTTCTTTTCCCCTACTCTTCAAGTATTCTTTACCACCTGACCTTGGGACCTGAGGAAATTCAAAGAAATTCTTTGATAAATTCTTTGCTAGCTGAATTCTTACTACTTGCTTTTTGAAATTCAGGAATTAGATTTTTTAAAATCTAATTATACTTAATTAATACTTTTTTCTAATTAATACTTTTAAGTATTTCTTGCTTTGTGAACTGGATAATCAAATCAGGAACCAAATAATTTTGAATAAGAAGAGATACTAGATTTCTTTACAGTACTTTTTTATTCTCTGATTTGTTTGTCTTTTTATCTATTTGTCTCCCTCACTAAGATGTTAGTACATGGTGGCTGGGTCTTTGTTTTTCTCAATGTTCTATCCGCATTACCTGGAACAGTGCCAGGCACCTAATTGATTCTCAATAAGTATGTGTTGAATAATGAGTTAATACATGAATTAATCTCTTTAACCTAATATCATCTAAACTTTAATTTCAAAAATATATGATTAATGTGAAAATGGCTTATTTCACATTAAGTTTAAAGAAGCAGGACATAGGATTATATACATAGTATCATTTCCAATTATATTTAAAAAATTCTCTAGCCTTTGCATATATTCATTTATTCATACATTCCTTGAAATAGAAGTTATTAAGCCTCTCCATTGTGTTCCTTCAGTGTTGGATATTCTAACTCTGCTACAGTTTTATGAGAAGACAGATCGTGAAACAACAGTAATGAATGCAGCCTTTCCCCTCACTCACTGTTCTTTAGCTATGTTGATCTTTGTTCAGTTTCTTGCACTTACTAACCTATTTACTTTGCACTGGTTATTTCATTATGTGCTTAATAGGAGTCTCTTTCTATATTATAAATTCTGTGAGGCTATGGACCATGATACCGTTTAATGATCAATATCTAGCTCAATGCCTAATGTATAGTAGGTACCCAATAAACATTTGTTGAGTGATTGAATGAATGGATGATTAGAAGGAGTGCATAATAGGAACACCATAGTCTAACCTAATGGAAGTTCGTGGAAGTAAATTTCAAGTGGCCATCTGAAGAATGAGGAGGAATTAACAAGTGAAGAAGACGAAACAGAGTGTTCTGGATCTTAAGCTCAGACTTTGTCCTAAAAAGCAGTGGAAGAGTTTTAAACCAAAAGGTGGCACTATCAGACTTACATTTTAGGTGGACCATTTTTCACTGGTGTTAGGAACAGTTTGGATGGACCATGCTGGAGCACAGAAATTGGTTAAGAGGCTTTAGTGATGCATAGTTGTGGCCTCTCTTGGGTTCTTAGTACTGGGGAAGGGAGAAGTGGATACATCTGAGAGATTTTTAGAAGGCAGTATAAGTGACTTGGATAGTGAGGGAAAGGGAAGAGTTAAGTATGATTCCAAGCTTCCACCTTTGGCAACTGAGAGGAACCTAGGGCTATTCATGGAGACCGGGGACTCAGGGGGAGAACCACCTAAGGAGAAAAGAGCCTGGGGTAGGTACCCTTGGGACCTATCAAAATTGAGGTTGAACATTGAAGACTTGATTAGATAGCTGGATTTTTAGGTATAAAATACTTAGATAAGTTCCTGGAAAGAAGTAATGTATTATAATATTGGAACTCTACTTATATCTCTAAATATTTTTATTAACTTTTAGTTTTCATTATTAGTGTGTTTTATACAGGAAAAGTAATAAACTTTTAAAAATTCTGTTAGACGGGATGTGGGATAGCTCAACAGGTTGAGCACTTGCCTTGCAACTGCTAGGTCCTGGGATAGAATCCCAGCCCTGGCCCATGCAAACCCATATGCTGAACTGCAGAGCAACTGGTAACTGCAGGGATGGCTCAGTGGTGAAGGTTCTTGCCTTCCATGTGGGAGGCCTCTGGTTTGTTTTTTGCCCTATCTAGCCCCACATCCGTCTGTGTGGAATGAAACCATGTCACAACTAATGATGTATAATTATGGAGACTACTCTGAGCCCTTCTCTCTGTCTCTCAAGCAATAAAATAAATTTTTAAAAATTCTGTTAGAATCTACAATGGGAAATGCTGTGCCAATAAACAAAACAACAATAGCAATAACAACAACAACAACAAACCCAAAGTACAAAAAGCTATGGCCTTCTTAGGTAAAATACAGGCTATTCTCAATGGAAATAAATGATTGGTCCTGAATAGAAGCCCATTGTGAAGTAGGTTCACTGTTACTTATGTGTAGTTGGAGGGGTTGAAGGGGCCATATTTGAAAATTTAACCTTAGTCTGCTAGAGTCAGGAACTGTCTCTTATTGATTGATTGATTATTCATGTATCTATCCTCAGTATAGTCTCTGGCATTTAGTAATTGCTCAAGTAAAAGCTATTATTTTAGATTTGTTATTAATACATTTATTGTTGTTTAAATCACTATTCACTGTAGTTGCTATACAATAATGCTATTCGTGTCATCTTGATTTTTAGGTAGATTGGGGTCAGTTGGACTATTTAGTTGTTGACATGCCACCAGGAACTGGAGATGTGCAGTTGTCAGTCTCACAGAATATTCCCATTTCAGGTAAATCTTAAAGTTTAAAGTAATTTCTGCTGTGTTTGATGTTTTGCTGTTGCCATACTGAAAAACAAACTAATGACAGGCTAACATTTTTATGTCTTAAAAAATATAACTATCTCTTAAAAATTTTTCTTTAAAGATCAGATTCATAAATTGAATTTTTCAAAATATTACCAGAATAAGTCTGTTTACAAAAACACAAAGGCACTTTGAAAAGGTGGTGATATGAATCTGTGTTCTAGAAAAGCAGTAGTACTTAAGTATTTTTTTAGGGAGAACATGGCTGTTTGGTTCACAGCTGTCCAATACTTAACAGCATAGAACCTGATAGATGGCAGGCACTCAGTAAATATTTATTGAATAAGTACTACTGAATAAGAGTAATTATTAGGCATATCTGGCTTTTTGGTAAATACACTATGCAAAACTTTTATACTCTATTATTTAATGGTAAAGTCAAGGAGCAATAAACATATTAGCTTACCTCAAAAACCCAATATTACAGTGTGGTAGTGGATATCTTTTTTTATGATATGTAATTTAAATATTAGTAGTAAACTTTTATATTGAATCTGTTTCTAAGGATTTTCCTAGATTTCACTGGAGAAATAGATGTAACTCTCTTTTGTATATAAGGACTTTATTTGGATGATAATAAAAATTTTAGATGTCTTTGAAAATCAGTTATTTATTGCCAATAAATAATCAAGAGGTATCACTGACATTTAATCATCAAAATGTATAAGAATCTGGATTTTTTATAAGATATATACATTGTTTGGAAATATTAATATAGCATCATTAACATGAATATTTTTGATGTTTAAATACATTTGTAACTTAATGGAGTCTGAGACATTTTCCTTAGTGAAGCAAGCTATGAAGTATGAGAGAGGAGTAAAATGAAGTAACATCAGAAAATAATGCTTCCTTTTTGTAATCAGTATAACTACTATATAGCCTGCTTTTTCTTTAAGCCGTTTTGGAACTTTTATACTTCTAAATCTTAAGAATACTCACTAAATGTTTATTTTATAAAATGTGTTCCTGGCCCCTTGAAATGCCTATTGCAGATATCAAAAATGCTTACATTATTCATGAGGATAATACATTGATAGAATTGGGCTAAATTATAATTTATTTCCTGCGTTGTGATTTGTTACCTTGAAAAAGTTCAGTTTGCTTCACACGGATAAACTGATGTCCTAAGCAAGTTACCTTTGTTTTCTCAGATAACAGCTCCTCTGTTTGGACAGAAGTTATGGTTATATCACCCTGTTTTAATTTATGCTTATACTCTAAAACCATAATGTGGAGATTGGGGTTAAGATTTCTTTGGGATTAATATTTGAGGATTTATTTCTTATAACCTAAAATTTAACCAGTATATTTCTTATTCCTTTCCTTTGATGAAGAATTTGCCCTGTAATAGGCGATTAATATTATATGAGAATAAAAAGCCATATATTTTTCATTACAATAAATTATACATAACAGTTCAGTAGTATTAAGTACATTCACATTGTTATGCAACTGTCACCACTCTCCATCTCCTGAGCTTTCTCACCTTCCCAGGCTGAAACCCTGTACCTATTGAGCAATTAACACTCGATTCTTTCCTCCCTACCTCCTGGTAAGAACCATTTATTCTTTCAGAAATAGTATATATTAAGATGAAGGAATGAGAAATAAGGAAAATATTATTTAAAAAATTGCATTATGGGAAGCCAGGATGGCTCAGTGGGTAAAGTACTCACTTTGTAGCCCCGGGGACCGAGGATCGAATCCCGGCCCCAGCCCGTGTTGACCTATATGCTGAACTGGGGAGTGCCCCCAGTTCAGTTCTCACCAGGGTGAGACCCCGTCCCAGTTCCTGCCCTGTGCAGCCCCGTGCCCACCTGTGGAATGAAACTATGTGGGAAAAACCAATGATGTGCAACTATGGAGACTGCTCTGGCTCTTCCCCTTCTCTCTGTCTCTGTCTCTGTATCTCTCTCTCTCTCTGTCAAAAACAATAAAAATAAATCTTTAAAAAAAATTGCATTTAACAAAAACCTAACATTTTACGACTTCTTAATAAAATTTTATTTATTTTTCTTTTCTCTCTTTATTCTCAAATAGCTTCTTGACTTTCCATTTCCCATGAGATAATTATAATATACAGATATTTACATTTTTGTTATTTTTA